>CALZFC010000043.1:1247500-1430000 GCA_945643635.1 Allodiplogaster sudhausi | reverse complement strand
CCCGCTTGTTTAACAAGTTGAGAGAATCACTGTCCCAGTGGAAATTATTAATCAGAATAGCAGCTTGAAAGGCTGTCAAGTCACACTTCAGCACACGAACGAACTAGCTGAGGGGAGGGGAGGGGAACCATTAAATAGAACTAGAGATAAAGAACACGAGAGAGATAGAGAGAAAGAAAGAAAGAAAGAGAGAGAGAGAGAGAGAGAGAGAGAGAAGAGGCGGCGAGGGAAGAAAAGAGAATAAGATGGGAGGAGAGAGTGCCTGGCAGTCAGAGCGTGAAAGCGGAGATGTCTGATGGCTTGGGGTGCCATTCTCCCTTCCCGTGCTCCAGCAGCCATCTCTTCAACTCCTTCAGTGTTTCTCTGTACTTTTGCGAGGCGTTCTGAAAGCCAAAAGTGTCAGTCCATTTTCCAATCCATGGAACACTTTGAATTGTGTGGAAATTTGAGAAGTAGAATCAAACAGTTTTACATAACCACAACTATGATTAGACTGTAGAGCATCGAATGGTAGCGGATATTTACGGCAAAGCGGAGGAGAGAAAGAAAAGACACAAGAAAAGAAAGAAGAAAAAGAGTACAGAAAAGGAAGAGAAAGAACCTTGACCGAGGCATAACTGAGAGAAACAGGGGGCCGTTGGCTACAAAGGGCAGATGAAACTTGAAGGAAGAGCGAGAAGTTTGAAGACTTGCAGAGACGACTCGCAGTGCCGTCGCTTTTTCTGCCTGCAGATAGTACAACACGTGCATAGTATCAGCACTAAAGTATCAAGATACATGTGAGCAATAACATTGAAGGTAACGTGCCAGTAGTGGAATCGAGAAGTTCGACACTGCCATCTGCAGCGTTCCAGTTCATGCTGCGAGAGATGCTCTTGGTCGCATGCACTTTCCTTCTCTGATAGCACAAGGAACGCCAATTATGGAAACACACTAGAATAAAACTCACGAGAAGTGGTTGGCACTCTGCCAGGTGAAGAGAATCATTGACTCGGAAAGGAAGAGATGGCTGGAATCCCGCGACTCGGCCGAAGCAAGCTCTGGCCACGCAGCTGGGTCGGAAGAGGCGGGCGAGAGACAACGAACTCAGGTACACCTGCAGCACTGCTCATTCATTTACACACAAATGGTGGTTGGCGATGTATTTTCTACAATCTACAGATCAATTAAATTAGTATAACCGGTTCTATGAAATGGGAGAGAAGCGAGCCCTGCAGACCAACGACATTCCATTTCAGAATCTAGAAAGGAGAGCAATAATCGTGGCTAGGCAGAGATCAAATATTGAATAAACAAGTGTCGCACACCATAAATCGATTCCTTCTTGCGAATAACGAAACTATGTGATTAAGGAAAAAAATGATATTGTAGGTAACCTTATCACTGCAGGACATGGTTCTTAGTCGTTGCCCTGTAAGAATAGAATCCAATGAGAGTGGCTCCCCCTGCGCATCCGAGCCAAGAACTGTTCCTTCACCTGAAATTCAACCAGAATGGGATACAGATTAGAATATTTAAATATTTAATCGAATTAAGTTTTTATTTAAAAAAAACCAAACCATCTTCAATCTTATGCCGAAGAGACCCAACATTCCTCAGCTTCTCTTCTCCTTTCCTACTCCTGCTGAACTGATATACTCTACCGTCTCCACAAGGGGCAGTGGAGATAAAGAGATGCAGAGCATATCTGCAATAAAGAAAAAAATTCAAAAGCAAGTGCACTATCACATTTCTAAGGGGAGTGTTGAAAAAAAAGTAGCAGTCTCTGGCGGGTGGGTGAATAGCTTTAGAATTCAGTGGATTCGAAGCGGCCGGAGGGTTAACACATGAAGCATACCACCCTCTTCAGTACTGTTCCCACAATAAGTTGAGCGTCAATTAACGGCTAAATAAAATGAGACCAAACTGCAAAGGAACCTTTCCATGATGCGCAGTTTTCCACTCTCCTCACTCCTTTGGAACACGCTTTTCTCTGGCTTCGTGGAAAAAACAATCACTTGGGCGTAAAGCCATCTCAAACATGGAATCAGTACAGACACTTAGTTACAAGATGTCTTGAATAGAACCTGAGAAATCCACGTCGTACAATAATCTCCGCATGACAGTCATGGACAGTGTCACCGACGAGACTAATGTTGCATCCTGGGAATTTCTCGTTCAAAACTAGAAAAAATGAAGCAATGAAGATGGAACCTTTGATGCACTTGTTGCCAGTGGCGAGGGATATGGCCAGGACGCGGTCGACTGCGCGGTCGTGGAGGAACAGCCCCGCAATCACTTTCTCAGTTCCGAGTGCTTCCGGGTATTCGGAGCAGAGACTTAAACTATTTTACTCACCAAAGGAAATACAACAGCAAATAGCTACCCAAACCTGTTAAATCTAGCATAAGTGTGGTTATGGATGGCATCGAAGAGAAGATTTTCACGAGTGATCTTCGTGTATGCGGAAGAAGGCCCCGGATCAGTGGTTGGGATCGTAACGAGAACCTTAAAACAATGGCAATCCCAAATTGTTAAAGATGTGACTATGGCTGTTGCACTGCCAAACCCATTCGAACCAGAAGAGCGCGCTCACAACAGTCGACCTTAGCAGCTTTCTTCGTACGATGTTGCGCGCTGAACACGACTTTGTTCCCTACGGGCACACTGCAGACGAACTTTCTGAAGACATGCAAAATACAAGTTTTGCACAACTGGCATATAGTAGAGAGGAGGTCACTGACCCATCAGCAGAAGTGTTGATTTTGAGACGAGGAGTTGTAAACTTGTCCAACCTCCTCCACAGTTCATAAAACTGAGATACGGGATTCATCTCAGAAGCTGAAGAAACCCCTGTCGGAATATAGAAGAGCATAAGTGATCGCCAAATGAAGAACGAAAGGGAACGGCACCTGGCGAAGGGGTGACTACTCCTGACGAAGGGAACTCTTGGGATGCAGGCATGGCAGTGGCCATCTAGTGGGTAAACACGGCAGACGACGGTCGTGGTTGGTCAGAGTCACTTCTAAATAACCAACACCCTTTCGCTTTTACTTCCGAGCCCCATACGGCCCAACTTCTGTGAATAAGGGCGAATATGGCTCTGCCCTTGTCTCCTCTTCGCCATTCTGTAAGCTCTTTACCATCGTTCTATTGTATCGGTAAACAAGCATGCACCATGGTAAGAACCACACCACTAAGATGTGAAAGTCAAATAAAAGATATTTATACCTTACAACTGTCAAACTAGGCTCCACTTATAAAGGGGAAGGGGAAAAATAAGGGAGCGAGAGAACATGGACCCTCAAAGACGCTTATTCTAGCGGTAGAGGTACTCGGACTGCAAATTCGCAGCCAACTCAGGCTCCCATCGATCGCCGTTCAGCAGCAACTTCTCCTATAAAGATCAACCGCTTCAAGAAACAATAAGTCACGTTCTCGAAAGGTCACGTTGTTCATAAAAAAAACATGGTTTTATAGAATAGCTAGAATAAATAAGAAATATCGAAGAAAGAACTTTGTTGTAGAGGAGTTCCTCGTGAGTCTCAGTCGAGTACTCGAAGTTCGGCCCCTCTACAATTGCATCGACCGGGCATGCCTCCTGGCATAGACCACAGTAAATACACCTAGAACAATCCAAGTATGGGTGGATATCAAGAATGATCAAGCAGAACTACAAAGACGAAGAGAACAAGGCATGAAGAGATCTTGAGTACTTCCCCTTACTTGGTCATGTCGATGTCGTAGGTGACTGTGCGGCGACTTCCATCCGGCCGAGTCTCCGCTTCAATCGTAATGGCCTAGAACAACACTGGACAAGTCAGCAGTGAACGATGCCTTACCTGGGCAGGGCAGATGGCCTCACATAGTTTGCACGCAATGCAGCGTTCTTCACCCGACGGATAACGCCTTAAAGAGGTAGATAGAGAGGAAAGTGATAGGCATTCCATGCCTGAGGGCGTGTTCTCCTCGGAAGCGCGCAGAAAGTGGTCCTTTCTCGAAGGGGTAGTTGATGGTTGCAGGCTCCATGAACACGTGGCCGAGCATCACGCCAAATCCTGAACAAATTCACTGCTAAACAACGATTACAGCGTTCCTTAATTTCTCAAATAAATTAACACTAAAGTAAAAAAAAAATAAACACAATCGCAAAGCAGCGGGCACCTCGGAACATCTCTGTGAAGAACAAGTTGTGCAGGGCATAGTCCACGTCTCCTTTCACTGTGCCGTCCTTTTCAGCCGGCATTAAAACATACTAAAGCTCAGTTACTCATAGCAAATAACATCAAGAATAAAACCAAAAGAAATAAAAAAGAAGCGCTACTCGGTCGAAAAACGAGGACGATAAAGAACCTTATAATTGCTACGACGAGTGGCGCTCGTGCCGTTAAGGGGGGACGAGAGAAGGGCGCTCCTGGCCTGGCCGAGGATGCCATTCAAGCGCCCCGTGGAACGCAACGCCATCCTTACTTCAGTCTCTATTCGAACTTTACCAAGTCACCTTAAATTAATTACAAAGTAAAAATATATTATGCCCCAGCACGAATACAATCAAATGATATTTGTATTATTCACCAATACTTTCGACTAATCCATCCTTCACCAGAGTTCATACTCTACATCCGTTTCTAGTAGAGGCCTGCCGAGTGTGTTATGGCCATCGTCTGTGCTTCTTCCGTTAGCCGGTGAAGCTAACCGCGACATGCGCAGATCCATTCTGATTCTGAAAGCACGGCAAGAAAAAGCGAGCACAGAAGAGGGCAATGCTCGTCTCGACGGCAGTCTGCCTCTTCTTGATTGCTTGGACTTCTGCTTTTCTTGCTGATTACTTTCTTCGGCATTACAACGTCCGCCGCTACATTAACTTCGCCGATCATTTCGGCTTCACTATCTCACCCTTTCAGGTTGCTATTCCTTTTGCCTGAATCCTTTGTACACGTCGCTTTGCTTTACAAGGTTCTGCACATTTATCGACAGCTTCAGGTATAAATAGTAGAGAGTATGTATTGATTTGTAGTCGATCGTTGTCTTGGAATATCTCGTTCTACAAGTGACAAGTTAGTTTGATTGAGCTTCGCTGCTACACTTCCCGTAGTCATGAGGGGCTGTCTTCTCGCGGCGGCAAACACCAAAAGTCAACCGCTGTTTGTATGTTTTACTCGTTTGGAGCCGTTGCTGCACTTGTATCGCAGGTCGGAAAATTTGATTCAGTTCTTTTATCAGGCAGAAAAAATCCTAATATTGTTCTAGGCCATAGTCACTGTGTATTTATCGAGATTGTTATGGCATGAAGTTATGGCTTGGCTCTTTCCTCCTTTGCCAACTCCTCATCCGCCATCTGTTAAAACTATACCGCCCGTATTATTGGAAGTTACGCCAGCAATTCGCCAGAGTAGTGATGATGCTGGTTCAGGTTCATATTATTTATTCCAGTTGTTTTTTTTAAGAAAAAGAAAGATCGCTCGAATATAACAGTGCACTTCAGGGCTTGTTCCCATCATTCCTGGTGTTAATCTTCCCCTTTCGCATGTTCCGATTTTCATGGCAGTTCTCATAGTTGCAGCCGTTCTTCATGAGGTTATTTTGGAGTGTTCACATTCGATTCCACCTTCATTTGACTGCGCTGTTAATTTTTTTATAATTAGAAGTTATTTTCAAGAAATTCGCAAAGTTGTTAGCTTATACTTTGTGATGAAGAAGTGAAAGTGTAATACGGATTTCAGCTGGGCCATGGCTGGGCTGCGCGGACCCACGGTGTCAAGGTCAATGGCTTTGGGCTTTTCGTCATTGCTATTTATCCGGGTGCCTTCACGGACATCGATACAGAATCCCTTGGTCAGTTGGCACCTTATGCCCTTTTCATCCTCTTCATTTCAGAGCGTTCTTCCGCTTGGACTCGTCTTCAGATTTTCTCAGCCGGAATCTGGCACAACCTTCTTCTTGCACTCTTTGCTTTCTTCGTCTTCTCATATTCTTCCGTTCTTCTCTCAACTGTCTTTCACTCTGGAGCCGGCGTTGTTATTACTGGTATTACGGTTCTTCCTTTACGTCTGCTGCCATTTTAGGCATTTCGTTTTGATTTCCCTATTAAGATGTCTCGTCAGCATCGGGACTGTACGGTGGTCTAAAGTTGGGGGATGTCGTGGTGGGCATTGACGAGTGCCAGGTGGGAACTGCAGATATTGGCATCATTTAGAACGAAGGATTTGAGGTTCGCAGCAATGAAGACTGGAGGAGTTGCATTCAGAGGAGAAGGAGGTCGTACGGTGGAAATTGTGTGAATGAACGTGTTCTGGTACGAGCTGCGACTGAGAAGGTTAGTGGTTTTCATTGAGAAGGTAAGTGGTATTCATTGAGAAGGTAAGTGGTTTTCATTGAGAAGGTAAGTGGTTTTCATTGAGAGGGTAAGTGGTATTCATTGAGAAGGTAAGTGGTATTCATTGAGAAGGTAAGTGGTTTTCATTGAGAATGTAAGTGGTTTTCATTGAGAATGTAAGTGCTATTCATTGCTAAACAATCGACAGGTCGACAGATTTTCAATGCAAAAATCTCGAATAACACTATTTGATGGGTATAATTTGATCGCAGATCGAGATGACGGCAAATGAGATTCACTGCTGCGAGAATGCTACTTCTTCTCATCTCTGCTTCGAGGCACCGGCCGCTATCAATTCCGCTTCTTTCATCAACATCGCTGCAGGTCAGGGAAAGGCTATTTGGATGTGTTGGAATAGCATACATCTTCATTTTCTAAAGGTGTGGTTGTGCCAGCAAAGAAGAAGGAGCCATCGGAGACGACTCTCTACTCTTGTCTCAATGCCAGGAGAGTCCTCGAGGGAGAGAATTGTAACAAGACATCTTCGTGTTCAGCGGAGAGCGACAGGTTTCCTTGCTTACTTAATCTATAACTTTAAACAATAAACTGCATGATCTACAGTGATGTACCGCCAAAGTGGCCGATTTGTACCGCAGCGCGCGCAATGTTCCAATTGGCACGCAAGAAATATCTCGGCGTACAGGCCACCAAATAAAGAGATCTATACCTTGTTCGAATCCCCATTCTCTTCCACACACAGCACACAATGTCTTAAAATGCAAATTTCAACTTTATTTCATAAAATAATTCGAGCGGTAAATGCAGTAATAAGCGGTATTTGAGTTCGCACTACCACACTTTACACCGAATGACACCAAAGTAAAACCAAGCATTATTTTCGAAACGCATGCTATGTTTTTGATAGTCCAGTTATTCTTTTAAGAGTTTCTTCAGACTTTTTACGATGATTGTGTGATATAGCACCCAGTATAGCCTGAAATGCTTAGAGCTAACTTCGGGGAAGGGCTGAAGTTGTTGATGTGATTTTTTTATATCTCGTTGCCACAACCATGCTTGATTCTTCGAGTAATCGAAGTGTTGTTTATTGCCTTCCAATTGAGGCTTCGAGCGGCGTCTTTCGACTACGCCGTTACTCCGCTTTGTGTGGATTGGGAATGGCGGAGGCTGAGTGCAGAGACGATTCTCATTGCTAACGGTTAGCTGCGTTCTATTTCAGTTATTGTTGTTGTTTTTTTTCCTTTTGTGCTCGAAGTGATATTTATTACATCCATGATTAATCACTAGAGCTATGCTAAATGCTGGGGCTTATTTAAACGTAGCTTTGTTCGAAATTTCTTTCAATAATTCATAGCGGGAAGAATTGCTTTGTTTAGTCTATACAATGTCCTTCTAGTATGTGAAGTATGTTTTATTGCCATTAAATTGAGGCTCTGTGCTTCTGCTTTGACTATTCTCCGTTTGGCTTGGGAAGGGCGGCAGCAGTCTTCAAGGAAGATTCTCGCTGTTCACGGTTTGCTGCGTTTCAATTTGTTTTTTGTGGTTTTTTTCCCTTTTGAGCTCCAATTGATGTTTCCCATGGTAGTTTTTAATCGCTGTTGCTATGCTGAATGAGCAGGTAGCAGTAAATTATTCCTTTTGTGCTTTCTTTCAAAAGTGTATTGCTGTTTGAATAGATTTGTTTCGTCCAGTACTGAACAAGGTCTGTGCATGCGCCGTGTTGAACCCCCCGCCCCCAGCCTGCCCAGAATCGTTTGAACCCCCCCCCCCCATGGGGGGTGGGGGAGATTTTTTGGCCTAAAAAGGACATGTTCCCAATAAATGTGTTTTTAAACCGAAAAAAGCAATTTTTATGGCATTGTACACCCTCCCGCTCGAGCTGTAATCGTGCACTGGACCTTGTTTAGCACTGGTTTCGCCGCATCGACGTCGAGTTGAGAATATAGTTGAACATCATGGTTAAAAGATATTAGCCCACTCATGAATTCTTTTGAATTCCTTGTTGCCGTGTTCAGCTGCTGCGTGAATGATGCATGGATTGGTCCGGCCTCGATCTTGCGGCGAATCAAGTGCAACCGAGCTCCGCGGCCAAACTGTTTGCCCTTGCAAACTGCTTGTCAGTCTTCACATTTAAAACTAAAATATTCCACAAATCAAACCCATCGAAAATTATGACCATTTATTATTTGCCTTATTACTGTATGCTGGAATTGCATTAGATTGGATTACGGTATAAGTTGTTTTTCGCTTAATAGAACCTAAATAAGAAAGATAACGCGATTTTTAGCTTATTCGTTATGAATTATCATTTTAATAGCACTTATTTCTGGAATGATTTCTTAGATTGATCTTTTGAAGGATCGTCTCCACTCTTGGCGGTTGCGAGGATGTTGGCCCGAGCGAAGGAATCTCGCCATCTCTGCCAAGCCCGCATTGAATGGGCTCGCCAACTACTGTTGTTAGTCTTCACATTTTCTGTTAAAAACCTTTTGCTGTATCAACTCCCTTAGCAGCCGATATGCAATGTTTTTTTTTTCATTATTCAGTATAAACAGTGCACATTTTATTATTTCTCTGGTTTTTCACAATGAGCCTTATTAGGCTGGAGTCGAAACTCAAGCCTAATTCAAATCATTTCGTACCTAATTTAGGTTGTTTTTAGCCTAACCATTTTTGGTGCCACAGACCGCAGCTCTTAGTGAGGCATTCTCCGCCATTCGACATGAAATGGCGGAGGACGCCACACCAAAACAATAAGCTGGAGTTTGTCTTTGTTTCTTCATAACTTGTCGTGTTCCAGTTATTGTTGTTTGATGTAATGATGTTTCGTGATATTTTTCGTAATGCCAGAATCTGATAGTCAGATTGTGCGGCATTTTAGTTCAGCAGGAATCCTCACCCGCTCGTTAGAGATGTCGTCAAGCGTGCAGCTACGAAGACTCCAACTCTCACCTGGACACGAATTCTCAAGTTTGTTTAAATGTAACGTTATCTTTTTAGCATTCAGCATTGTTGACTTCAATTGGGCCAAGTGCCGTTGGGCCAAGTGCCATGGACCAAGTGCCGTTGGGCCAAGTGCCATGGACCAAGTGTCAGTTGGGCCAAGTGCCATGGACCAAGTGTCACTTCGCTTACGTAAGTTCTCCTTCTATATCTCTCCCCACTAAAACAAGATCTTTCGTAATGAAGTAGAAATATCTTCTTGCAGTTCACTTGACTTCGATGTTTTGATCTGAGCCTCCCGAACAGCCCACTATCAAAGTGTCTCCGATTGATTCGCCTGTCCCCGTCGCAGCCCTTCCGACTTCCTCAGCCGCTCCTCCCTCCTCGACGTTCAGTTGCTCCATCTAACGTCAGCCTTTCAGCCCCCTCCCCGTGCATATATGACTTTTTTCATTTGGTCCATATAACCTAGTCAAAACAGTGTTTTTGCTTGCCTTTTAATATGTCTAGTATAGTGACCCCTTAATCCTTGTAAATGATTTGTTCACTGTTTAAAGTTCATTTTGAAATCTACTGATAAAGTCTGTACGTGCGCGTAATTAGGCTCAAAATGAGTCCTAATTATGAGAATTCCGAACCTAGTTATAAGATTGTCGAACCTAATTTGTGATCATTAGGTTCTAAGATCACTGCGATTAGGTTCGACTCCAACCTAATAAGGCTCATTGTGGAAAACCAGAGTTGACAGGAGAATACTTTCAAGAATGATTACCAATTTTGTGTTACTTATTCCTTGGTTACTAAGTTGTTTCCGCTTCCGAAGACGCTGGCCGAACGGCAACTACGGCTAGACAACGACTCTCTCTCTCTCTCCCACCTTCTCTTCAACATCGCGTGCAAGCTCACCTTCCGCAGACTTCCGTTAGTCTTCAGATTGTTTATCAGGAATACTTTTGTGTAACAACACCCTTCGGAACCTTTGGCATTCGCCTGGTTTTAGCCTTTTTTTAATAAGAACATATTAGAGTGCATACTCGCTTGTGTTACTTTTGTGCACGTGCAATGAAAACAAGATTTGTGATTTTGTCAAAACAATACCACTTAGAGACTGATATTGTTCTGGAATATTGTTCTGGTTGCACATAACGTACAATTAGTCCTTGGTTGTCAGGTTGGTTCGCTTCCGAAGTCGCTGACCAGACGGCACAGGCAGCTCGGCAAGAGTCATCCTCCCCTTCCTCTCCCCATCTCTCTCTCCCACCCTAGCTCTCCATCCCACCCTAGCTCCCTCCCTCCCTCCCTCTCTCTCTCTCTCTCTCTCTCTCTCCTCTCTCTCTCTCTCTCTCTCTCCTCTCTCTCTCCTCTCTCTCTCCGCTCTCTCTCTATCTCTTGCTCGCTGTCCATGACGGATGACTGTATGATGAGAAATGTAGTCCATAGTAAAGTTGTTTTTGCTTCTTAAGTGAATTGATAAAGCTTCTAGATTAATAGATATGCAAGCGGTGTTGAACAGAGTGAAAAGGAAAGAAGTAAAGGAAAAAAGCATTATAGAGATAAATCATGATAGGTAGAGAAAGCAAAATAGAGGACGAGCCGAGAACTAGTGAACATGTAGTTGGAAGAATGAGGAAGAGGAATGAGGTTGGCCTTGGAAGAGAAGCTGATAAGCAGGGGAAGCAGGCGGAGAAATTAAAGAGCACGACATGGGTGTGTAATCCAAAGACATTCCAAACTGAAATTCTGTGAAATCTATCACGCAAAAGCGAATTACACGAGTTGACCCCGAACCCTCGTCGCCTGGGAATCACTGTGTGGCGCTAACCTAGACACTACAGACCCACTATTTGACACTGTCAAAGGCTGAACACATGCTCAGAGAACCATGGCGCGTGATTTCCGCCGTCACTCCTTCTTCAGCAAGGCGCTAACCCGCACAGCGGACACTCATGCTTACCTTAGATTATCTCCTAACTTGAACTCGTTGTCCAGTGCTCTCTCAATCTCTCTCGCTCTCTCCCTCTCTGTCTCACTCTCTCACTCTCTCTCACTCACTCTTTCTCTCGCTCACTCTCACTCTCTCTCTCTCACTCTCTCTTTCTATCTCTCTCTCTCTCTCTCTCTCTCTCTCTCTCTCTCTCTCGTTCTTTCTCTCGCTGTCCATTACGGATGATTATGAGATGTCCAAACTTAGATTATCTCCTAACTTGAACTCCAGTTCTCTCTATCTCTCTCCCTCTCTCTCGCTGGGTCTGTCTCTCTCTCTCTCTCTCTCTCTCTCTCTCTTCCTCTGTTGCACCTCTCTCTCCATCTCCCTTTATCTTGTGGGCAGGAAACGATTATGCCATCCAAAGATCTGAAATTCTGTGAAATCTTTCACGCACAAGATACCTCCAGGAGTCGACCGACCTCGCACCCTCGTTCCCTGTGCAAAACATTGAGACGTTAACCCTTTACAATACACGCTCACCTTTGCAGGTTGTCATTATCTCTGCCACCCTCTCGTCTATCCTTCTGCAAACTTTCAGCCATCAACTTCTCATTGTCAACTCACAATCAGTTTTTGCCTTCTCTAATTCAGCAATTGAAAAAGGAATGGGGCGGATATACTTCTGCCAGAGCACAGACAGAGACAGACAGATAGACAGCGAGAGAGAGAGAGAGAGAGAGAGAGAGCGAGAGAGAGAGATAAAGAAAGAGCACTGGACAATGAATTCAAGTAAGAGATCATAGTTCCATTAGCGCGTGTAGATAATCACGGTGGAAATCACTCTCCATTGTGGTGAACGCTTTCTGGCGTGTTTCCTATAACACTAGGGCGCAGTTTCCATGAGTAAGTGTTCAGCCAGTCGTCCGAACATGACCGTGTAGTGTGTAGGTTAGCGCTTCATTATGATGCGCAGTGTACGAGGGTTCGAGGCCGCATCGCGATGGTCACTTTTGCGTGAAAGATTTCACAAAATTTCACCTTGGAATGTCTTCGGATGGCATGTCGTGCCCTTTAATTTCGTATCCTGCTTCCTCCGCTCCGCCTCTTTCAATTCTTACCTCTGTTCCTCATCTCATCATCCTAGTCTTCCAGCTACATGTTCAGCAGCTCTCTGCTCTCTCTCTATTTGTTTTGCTTTGTCCTCCCTATCATGCTTTTTCATTTACTTCTTTCCTTTTCAGTCTGTTCAACACGGCATGTCTTTTATTAATCATGTAGCTTTATAAATTCATCAATTCACCAAACACAAAGAAAACACGGAAAAAAGAAAGACACATTTCTCATCTTACAATAAAAGGACAATGAGACAAAGAGAGAGAGAGAGAGAGAGTGAGTGAGAGAGAAAGAGCGAGAGAGAGAGACAGAGAGACATACAGAAAGAGAGAGTGAGAGAGTGAGAGAGAGAACGAGGGAGAGAGAGTGAGAGAGCGAGAGAGAGAGAGAGACATACAGAAAGAGAGTGAGAGAGTGAGATAGAGAACGAGGGAGGGAGAGAGAGAGAGAGAGAGAGAGAGAGAGAGAGGGGAGAGCTAGGGTGGGAGATGGGGAGAGGAAGAGCAGGAGGACTGTTGCCGAGCTGCAGCTTGCAAGTGCCGTGTGGTCAGCGTCTTCGGAAGCGAACCAACCTGACAACCAAGGACTAATTGTACGTTATGTGCAACCAGAACAATATTCCAGAATAATATCAGTCTCTAAGTGGTATTGTTTTGACAAAATCACAAATCTTGTTTTCATTGCACGTGCACAAAAGTAACACAAGCGCGTATGCACTCTAATATGTTCTTATTAAAAAAAGGCTAAAACCAGGCGAATGCCAAAGGTTCCGAAGGGTGTTGTTACACAAAAGTATTCCTGATAAACAATCTGAAGACTAACGGAAGTCTGCGGGCAAACTCGAGGTGAGCTTGCACGCGATGTTGAAGAGAAGGTGGGGGATAGAGGAGGGTGAGAGAGAGAGAGAGAGAGAGAGAGTCGTTGTCTAGCCGTAGTTGCCGTTCGGCCAGCGTCTTCGGAAGCGGAAACAACTTAGTAACCAAGGAATAAGTAACACAAAATTGGTAATCATTCTTGAAAGTATTCTCCTGTCAAATAATAAAATGTGCACTGTTTATACTGAATAATGAAAAAAAAACATTGCATATCGGCTGCTAAGGGAGTTGATACAGCAAAAGGTTTTTAACAGAAAATGTGAAGACTAACAACAGTAGTTGGCGAGCCCATTCGAGGCGGGCTTGGCAGAGATGGCGAGAATCCTTCGCTCGGGCCAACATCCTCGCAACCGCCAAGAGTGGAGACGATCCTTCAAAAGATCAATCTAAGAAATCATTCCAGAAATAAGTGCTATTAAAATGATAATTCATAACGAATAAGCTAAAAATCGCGTTATCTTTTTTATTTAGGTTCTATTAAGCGAAAAACAACTTATACCGTAATCCAATCTAATGCAATTCCAGCATACAGTAATAAGGCAAATAATAAATGGTCATAATTTTCGATGGGTTTGATTTGTGGAATATTTTAGTTTTAAATGTGAAGACTGACAAGCAGTTTGCAAGGGCAAACAGTTTGGCCGCGGAGCTCGGTTGCACTTCATTCGCCGCAAGATCGAGGCCGGACCAATCCATGCATCATTCACGCAGCAGCTGAACACGGCAACAAGGAATTCAAAAGAATTCATGAGTGGGCTAATATCTTTTAACCATGATGCTCAACTATATTCTCAACTCGACGTCGATGCGGCGAAACCAGTGCTAAACAAGGTCCGGTGGTCGATTACAGCTCGAGCGGGAGGGTGTACAATGCCATAAAAATTGCTTTTTTCGGTTTAAAAACACATTTATTCTGAACATGTCCTTTTTTAGGCCAAAAAATCTCGGGGGCGGGGGGTTCAACACGGCGCATGCACCGACCTTGTTCAGTACTGGACGAAACAAATCTATTCAAACAGCAATACACTTTTGAAAGAAAGCACAAAAGGAATTTACTGCTACCTGCTCATTCAGCATAGCAACAGCGATTAAAAACTACCATGGGAAACATCAATTGGAGCTCAAAAGGGAAAAAACCACAATAAACAAATTGAAAAGTAGCAAACCGTGAACAGCGCAAATCATCCTTGAAGACTGCTGCCGCCCTTCCCAAGCCAAACGGAGAATAGTGGAAGCCGCGTCAAAGCAGAAGCACAGAGCCTCAATTTAATGGCAATAAAACATACTTCACATACTAGAAGGACATTGTATCGACTAAACAAAGCAATTCTTCCCGCTATGAATTATTGAAAGATTTCGAACAAAGCTACGTTTAAATAAGCCCCAGCATTTAGCATAGCTCTAGTGATTAATCATGGATGTAATAAGTATCACTTCGAGCACAAAAGGAAAAAAAACAACAACAATAACTGAAATAGAACGCAGCTAACCGTTAGCAATGAGAATCGTCTCTGCACTCAGCCTCCGCCATTCCCAATCCACACAAAGCGGAGTAACGGCGTAGTCGAAAGACGCCGCTCGAAGCCTCAATTGGAAGGCAATAAACAACACTTCGATTACTCGAAGAATCAAGCATGGTTGTGGCAACGAGATATAAAAAAATCACATCAACAACTTCAGCCCTTCCCCGAAGTTAGCTCTAAGCATTTCAGGCTATACTGGGTGCTATATCACACAATCATCGTAAAAAGTCTGAAGAAACTCTTAAAAGAATAACTGGACTATCAAAAACATAGCATGCGTTTCGAAAATAATGCTTGGTTTTATGATTCCGAAGTGTCATTTCTTTGGTGTCATTCGTTGTAAAGTGTGGTAGTGCGAACTCAAATACCGCTTATTACTGCATTTACCGCTCGAATTATTTTATGAAATAAAGTTGAAATTTGTGTGCTGTGTGTGGAAGAGAATGGGGATTCGAACAAGGTATAGATCTCTTTATTTGGTGGCCTGTACGCCGAGATATTTCTTGCGTGCCAATTGGAACATTGCGCGCGCTGCGGTACAAATGGGCCACTTTGGCGGTACATCACTGTATATTCATCTTCTCTGCATATATTTATCTTCTTCATACGAAATGTCGTCATAACTATTCTTTTATCCGTAATCTCCTCCTCCCTCTTCTCTGTTTCTCCTCTCTCTTTGTCTTTCCATTAGATGTGTATATGCTGGTCTCTTCAACGGCACCCATCTGGTGAGCATTCATTTGGAGAGCGGGCCAGATCTTCTATTCGTTGGTCACTTCGATGAGGTTACAATCATCTCTTTTTTTTAGTTCCTCTGGAAAATATGTGTCAATTGAGAGGAATAATTAAATATTTTGGTTATTCAAGACAGTTTTTAAACCGGCGTTATTTCTTGAAGTAAACTGGACATGGCAGAAGATGGTTTGTTCAAATGGAAAGGGCACTTTGATTTCAGTTGCTGTACCTGGTGAGTGCGTCCGATTTGAGTCCTCGCTTCACTCGTCTCCCCTTCTCCATCCTCTCTCCTCTCTGGCTTCCTCAGCTACTCGACCTCCTCACCAAGTTCTTCATTCTCTCTGCCCCTCTCTTTCTCTTCCTTCTTCAGATACTTCTTGTCGCTGTCACTTGCTCTGGGAGCCCTGAATGCTCTTCCTTGCTTTGCCTTGGATGGCCAATTCATTCTTTACACTCTAATTCACTCGGGTCTCCGTCGCTTCTTCCCTAAGCGGTTCGTCACTTTTTCCCCTATCAATTCGAATATATAAGGTGTGAAAATTCTTGCTATTCAGAAAATGACACAACAGTAGTCGATATAATAAAATGTTTGAATGATCCATCACAATAAGTAGGAGTTATATTTAGGTATTAATTGTAATTGGTTGAGATGGTCTTTGTTCAGTTAGTGAATGCCCTCTTTGACGATGCTCGATAGCCCCCGCTCTTGTTCTCATTTCTCTCACGCCGACGAATTTTGTCTACCGCTCCAGTTTTTTCTCGATCTTTTATGCGTTACTTACTATGACGTCTGTATTTCCTTGGCACGCTGCGCCTTCTCTCTCCCGTCTCCGTTCCATTCTCGCTTCCTTTCACTGCTTTCTTGCAGTCCTTCTGACGTCTTCTGGTGGTTGCGAACTTAGAGGCCATGAATACCTTGAATGCCCCCTCCGAACGAAGAGAGATTTCTCTGCCTCCCACTGCCCCATTCCTCTCATCATTCCGTTACCTTTTCGAGCACCCTCGTATTTTCGCAGATCGTTGCCCATTTTAAGTGTTTCTCAGCACGTCAAGATCGCAAGTTAAAAAGGGATTAGGTTGCTTACCTTCGCCACGAAAATCATAAGAGATATGAATTGAACTCGAAATGTATTGAGGCGCAGAAGTTGTATGCTTCGTGTCCTTCTCTGCTACGGGACTTCTCTTCTCTTTGGAAATGTCTTGGTCGGCTTCCTTCGTCTCTTCAGAAGTCTCTAGGGCCTTCCTATCTTATTAGCTTCCTTTTTCATTGCTTCTTTTCTTAGATTACAATTTCTTATTCTACTTACTTCTCTAATTGTACAATTTATAGTGAAGCACATTTACGCCCATAGCACAAATATTCTGAGCCCTTCCTTATACTTGATGAGATCTAAGAAATAGAATTCACTCTGATTACGTGTCGTGCAAAAATAGGAGCATAACATATACATAGTTACAAAATATTGCACAAGGTGCAAGTTAAAAGTGTATGAATATATTTCTGTCACGGCTGGCGATAAGTTGGTACTCTCTCCTGTCTCATTTTGTCCATTCCACCACCCGTTCCGCCTCTGGTAAAAAAACAAATGGTCCAATTCCCCGCGAGGTAATGGTGAAATGGTGCAAAACTTGCAATATTTCGCAGAAATGGTTCATTAACGGTAGGACGAGGATCAGTAAACTAGTAGTCTTGCGCCATTATTTGGCCAAAACACGGGGATACTTGGCTATTACCATTTATTTATTTGCCATTCGCTTTTTACCAGAGTCCTTCATACTTTGTATTCACACTTCCTTGGTTTTGTTATGGAGAAAGCCGGTAGATTGAAGCCGTGTCTGACTTTCTCTACGAAATGACCCCTTCAGTGTAAAATGTCACCGCCTCCAGATTCCTTGATTGTCCATTGGAAGAGGGTGAGAAAGAGCCCTGGATGGGGTGTTCATCTTCCCTTTCTTCTTCCATTCTACACCCCTTCTGGCTCATCTTTCTGCCAGACTCCCTCCGAGCATCCGTCCTGCTCCATCCATTTTAGTTCCTGATGTGTAATGTCAATATTTATCGTACTCCCTATGATGTGCCCTGCCCACATCATATCCTTTCATTAGAGTACGTAAAACAGTCGTGTGATAACTCGGATACGGATAACTCTCTTTACGTAGTATTTACAATTACTAATACCCTTATGTATGCCATTCTTTCACCATTTGTTGCAAATTGACTAATGAATCATAGGTCAGAGACCAAGTAACTGTAAACAGCGTCGGACACTTTTTATTTTGTTGAACAGAAGCTGGGAAATGCAGTGGAAGGCATGCACACTTATATACACAAAACGGTAGGGGAAAAGGGAGAGAGCGATTGTCGCCTATTCTTGGAGTTCTAGTCACGTGGCAGATCAAGAGAAGATCTAGGAAGTGGAGGGAAGAGAAAGACATGACGGGAATGAAAGAGAGGCATGGTCAGGCTGAATCAGTCCAGCAACCGTCTCTGTCTCTGCCATTCCCCCCTCTCCGAACGCAGACTTCTCTTCAGTGGGGGCTCCTGCAATGGAACCGATGAGGGAAGGAGAGACAGGTGATCGAACCTTGATTGGTCGTCTCTGTATGATCTGCGACTGAACAGGGTAGCGTTGCAGGGATGCTTCGGATGCAGCGTGTGCCGCTTCTTCATCCACTCTCTCGGTGTCGTCTGGAAAGGCTCCTTCTCTCTGACTTCTCTCTCTCTCTCTCTCGCGCTCTTTCTCTCTCTCACTCTCTCTCTCTCTCTCTCGTAGATGCAAGAGATCTGACCAGAGACAGCGACGACGTAGATGGCTGGGCCGCTCTCGCCGCCTGTGTGTCCATTCTCTCTCCTTAGGTCTTCACTCACTGACAGCCCCCCACTGCCGAAGGATCCTCCGTGCCCGCTCCAAGACTGCAGCTGAAATAAAGCAAAAATTGGCTCTGAGACTACAATTTCGTGCTTTTCTCAGCAAAAAGCTTTGCCAGACAAGAAGAAGGACGTCAACGGGAGACCCAGAGTGCACTCACTCTCTTTCTTGTTTTTTTTTAGAATACTGAGAAATGGGAGAACGTAGTTTCCTCTGACCTGCGCGCCATCACACATCTCCTTGTATTCCAGTCCTCAGCGCCGCTTTTAATTCTATCGAAAAAGTGTGCAGGGATAATTTGACTATTGGCTTCAACAGCATTAGAAAAAAAGTAATACTATCAGTCAAACTCCATATTGCAACCGCCTCAAAGAGAGATAGAAAGAGAGAGAGAGAGAGAGAGAGAGAGAGAGAGAGAGAGGAAGAGAGAGAGAGAGAAAAGAGAGAGAGAAAGAGAAAGAAAGAAAGAGAGAGTAAGAGAGAGAAAAAAAGAGCTTACTTATTGTGAGATATGGCCGATTTTGCACCAATTATGCCCAGATTCAGATGATCAGAAATGGGGGATTGGACGTCATAAAAGGTAGACTTGGTGAAGTGTGGTTGTAATGAAGGAAGGAAAGGCGATAAAAAAAGAAAGAGGGAGAAAGACAGTGGGAGAGAGAGTGAGAGAGGTAGGGAGAGAGAGATAGATAGAGAGAGAGAGAGAAATTTAGTCTGACATTCTCTTTTGGAGTGAAGTCGAAGGCCGCAATTGCAGCAACCGTCTGGAGTAATACCAAGAAGGGAAGCATCGGACTGCACGAGGAGACTTCTGCTTCTGCAAGGAGAGATCGAGAGAGACAGTGACTGAGAGCGGGAGGGAGAGAGGGACGGAAGAAGATAGAGGCAGAGACTGAGAGCGGGAGAGAGAGAGAGAGAGAGAGAGAGAGAGAGGGACGGAAGAAGAAAGAGACAGAGACTGAGAGTGGGAGAGAGAGGGACAGAAGAAGAGAGAGACTGAGACTGAGAGCAGGAGAGAGAGAGAGGAACGGAAGAAGATAGAGACAGAGACTGAGAGCGGGAGAGAGAGATGGAGGGAAGAAGAGAGATACTGAGACTGAGAGCGGGTGAGATAGGGACGGAAGAAGAGAGAGATAGAGAGCGAGGAAAAGGCAGGTTGGCAGGCTCTCTATATGCCGAATGAATACAGTTAGAATTAAAGAAAAAAATGGAAAGTGTTAAATTTAGTTGATGTCTCCGAATGAAATTGCAGGTGCAGTGGCTGTGAGTCCCTGCCCATACAGCTAGCAACAATTCATATTAAGAAATATTCATATATCGGGGAGGAAAAAAGGCAACAATAATCATAAGTAATCTTCACGAAAACTATTGTTTACTTTCATTAGGAAAATATGTTGAAATACATACTATGTACATGCATATGTATATAAACAAGCATTAACATATCCAACACTACAGCCCATCTTAGTTCTCTCTATTTTTACCTACTAATATGTATGTCCCTTTCTCTCATTCTTTTTCTGTCCCGTCCTCTCTCTCTCTCTCTCTCTTTTGTTCTCTCTCTCCTCCCATGTCTCCACGGAGTAGATTTAAACGCTTCGGACTTCGGTGGAACACTTTGAGTCACAGCAGTTGAGGAGGGGCTTTTATAGAAAGTGCATGAGTTGGTACGACAAGCGTGGCCTGATCGAGCAGCCGGACCCTTGCTCATACACGGAAATAGGCGAGACCTTTGCAATCCACCCGCACGGCCACCTTCATTTCCTGGCCATGCATGGGACATACGAAGGTGTCATTCTTCAGACTACCAGCTGGCGTCAAAGAATCCACTCCGGAAATGGCTAGCAGATTTGTTGTGGTGAGGCAGGCGGAAAAAGGATAAAGACTGAGAGAGAGAGAGAGAGAGAGAGAAATAGCAGGGGAGAGGAGAAGAGGGAGAGGAAGAGAGATTACAAAGTAAAATGATGAGAGCTCGTTATGCAGTAATCATTTCTTTCATCTCGAAGGCAGCAATAATTTTTCAATTGTGGATGAGTGCAAATGACTTGTTTCGAGGAAACTTTGGTGGTCAAGAGAATAGAGAAGGAGAGTGAGAGCGAGAGCGAGAGATAAAGAGAGAATGAGATAGAGAGAGAGAGACAGACAGAGAGAGAGAGAGAGAGAGAGAGAGAGAGAGAGCAAGAGTGAAAAAGAGAATGGAAGGAGAGGGAAATAAAGAGAGATAGAGAGAGAGAGAAAGAAAGAAAGAGAGAGAGAGAGAGAGAGAGAGAGAGAGAGAGAGGAGAGAGAAAGAGACAACCGTTCCGAAGTGTGACAAAACCAAAATGAACGAGATTGAATTTGTTAAAATTAGGAATCTTCCTTATGAATATAAATCGCTGCAAGGATGTAAATGCAAATTTGAAGCAATGGAGATAAATTTAATGGATTTAGATGTAAAATAATGGAATGATGACAAGACTGTTATGGAATCTTAAATATAATCGCCACGTGTTGTCATCTCATTGAATCCCATGTCACGAGGCGGGGGACTTCAAAGGGATTAGTCGGATTTGCAAGGGGATATCCTGTCTAGAAGAGACGATGTAGAGAGATGGGATAAAAGAAGAGAAGTTAGAGAGAGATAGAGAGAGAGAGAGAAATATGAGAGACGGGCTAAAAGAAGAGAAGTTGAGAGAGATAGAGATAGAGAGAAATATGAAAAGAAATCAGAGGTAATTTCAGACAGTATGAAAGAGGAGAGAAGCTAATTATGTGTAATAGAGAAAAGCAAGGAGGAGAAGTGGAGCAAAGCCGAATTCCTTGTAGATGACAGGCAACCCCGTTTATGAAGATGCGGGTCTGTCACACTACACAACCTGGTCAGGAGAGAGCGAAAGAAACTGAGAGGGAGAGAGAGAAAGAGAGGGAGAGAGAGAGAGAGGGGCGAAAGAAACTGAGAGGGAGAGAAATAGACGGAGAGAGAGAAAGAGAGGGAGAGAGCAAGGAGGGGGTCGGGAGTGTGAAACTTATTATGAACTGTTATGGCGAGGAACGGGCAACAACGAAATCGGCGAGAGTTCTGGGATTTAATGGGTGAATGGAAGTGGCAAGAAGGGAAGAAGAGAGTGGCGTGGGTCTATTTAGTGTGGGTTGAATGAGGCGCGGCTGCACTGGAGATTGGGCGAGAGGACTGCGACCACTTGCCCCCTCTCTGACGTCTTCCCACAGAAGGGACCTGCTGTGCGCAACCCGCCCCCTGGGACAGATTGGCCCGCGTCATTCCAGGTCTACGAAACTACTCTGCCAGG
This sequence comes from Allodiplogaster sudhausi, assembly GCA_945643635.1. Taxonomy (NCBI): domain Eukaryota; kingdom Metazoa; phylum Nematoda; class Chromadorea; order Rhabditida; family Diplogasteridae; genus Allodiplogaster; species Allodiplogaster sudhausi. Next base: position 1,408,411 of record CALZFC010000043.1, on the reverse strand, counting down.
TCAGAAACATCCTGCGGAGCAAAAATGGGAGTGCGAGATGTGGGCGCAATTCATATTAGCATAATGAGTGACACCGCAAAGGCCAGACGCCGCCTCCAGAAAATCAGACCACTGCAGACTCGCCTTGGCCACGCCCCTTCTGGGAGGGACCAGGGCAACGCCATATGAATATGACATCACAATCTTACTCACCTCAGTCTGAAGAACATCTCTACCGTATCCCATGACTAACTATTACTACGGTTAATTGTGTTTTTCTCCAAACGCCTGCCAAGGGACCAGCCGAGACAGAGAAAGGAAAACAGGTTGCCCATCCTGTTGTTCTTTTAACTGTCATATTGAAATGTTGTCTGTGATTCTCAACATTTGTGATTCTACATGTTTATATGGCAGATTTTATAATATCTCATGATTAAAACAATTAACTGGGAACATTACAACTTATAACCACGAGAATCAATATTCCCGACATAACTTCTGATGATCTACAAGTTCGTCAGTTGTGAAAGGAAGAGGGATGATAGAAAGAATGAACAAGTAAATCTGGACACCTGCGAAATCAGACATGTAAATAGCAGGCAATACTTGAGGAATTAAAACACAAAGAGACTCAGAGTTCCGTTTTCTACATGCCATGTAACATCTTTGTACCAACTACAGCGACCTGCACATTTTTTTGTATACACGGACCACGATGAAGCCCGATTTCCAGCTCAGAATCATGAGTCAATCAAAGGTTCGTTTCTGTCGCTTTTTCTATCAAATATGCGCAACTTTCTGTCTTTCTACACTACATAGCTATATACAATTGTATAGACAATGCGTTGGAATAAAATATAAAAAAGTAACTGATTCGCCAAAAAGAATAGATTTTTGGATGTTCCTCTCTGATCACGAGCGGGCCGCGTCCGTGTCCAGGTTGATCTTGTGTACGTTTATGCTTGGCCCGACAGCAATCAGCAAAGCGCTTTCTCCTTCTCTGAGAATTACAAATATATTAAATATGGATTCTTCCAAACATTTTAGCATTAAAAATTAAATTCTGAATTCTTTCCAATGCAAAAAAGTAGAAATGTTGTGTACCTGCCGGCCCACGAGCTGGAAAAGACAGGACGAGGGAAGAGAGCGGGTCCGTCGGTCTCTCTTCTGGCGGCGGGCAGAGTGGTGAGTGGCTGGCCCCCCTTGCCAACTGACCACACTCGAGTGGCGCAATCTGATCCCACTGCAACATGCAATGTCACTCTCCTCTACTTTACGCATCCATTCCATTCCTCCAAGTTAAAATCGTTATAAGCCACCAAAACAGGATATTTGAGTTTAAATGTTAACCTTCCTACGACCCTCCATAAGAAAAAAGAAAAATAGCTTGACTTATTGTTAGTGATGAACTTGTTGACTCCTTCCGTCGAAAGGCCGAGCCCCGCCTTCGTAATGAGAGGGCTCTTCCAAAGGTCTTTTTTCTCTTATGAGTTAGTTGGCAATTCTTTTCGACTTTCCTTTGTGACGCAGAAGAAATGGCGAGAAAGTAACTAGTCACGGGGCAATTTAAGACAGGCCTGCAACTGCACTGCAAGATGCAAGAACTATTCACGCAAGAGAGAGAGAGAGAGAGAGAGAGAGAGAGAGAGAGAGAAAGAGGAAGAAAGAAAGAGAGAGAGAGAGAGAGAGAGAGAGAGAGAGAGAAAGAGAGATTAAGCTAGAGACAAAGGGAGCATTCCATATAGCTTTCCAAGAAGTGTTCTCTGCTGCCCTTTACGGTTGCTTGCAATGAAGAATAAAAAGTCCTGTGCGCAGGGCGACAAATTTGAACCCACGTTCTACTCAACGAGAAGAGACGGTTAAGGCTACAAAAGGAGAAAAGTCTCTCTTCTTTAATGCCGAATTCTCAGTTACGAATACTGTGTTATATACGGAAAAGAGAGGGGGAGTAAAAGAGAAAAAAAGATGCCTGCAAAGACAAAGTTCTCGTGGTGTTCTACGAAGCAAGGGAGACGCGCGCAGCAGTTGACATGGCCTTCGTAGCTCAGCAGACGCAGGGAAGGCTGTCGCACGTCGTATAACGACAACTTCAAAGGACAACCCTTTATTCCTCATCACAGAAGAAGAAGAAGAAACCTTTCCATTGAGAGTCGAGACGAGTACTTGGTTTTCGGCCTTCACGAGGGGGCGGATCCAGCAGACAGATCTGGATTGAGGAAGAGATCCGACGTGGTGATGGCATCTCATGCGGAGATCTGCGAGCAGCGCATTGTCTCCCTCCAACCCCATCGCCAGCATCGTTCCGTCCTAAGAAACTCAGTCAACATTCTTCTTTTCAAGGCCGAACCGACCTGGCTGAATGCTTGTGCAAGAACTTTCCTCTGTCTGCTGGACACTTTGAAGCGTCTCTCAGAGACCACATCCATTAGTTCAGCGTATTGTGTTCCGCCTGCAAAGAGTCTTCCACAAACATGGACAAGGAGAGGAATGGGAAGAGTAAAAGAAGAGAAGAGAAGAGAAGAGAGAGAGAGAGAGAGAGAAAGAGAGAGAGAGAGAGGAGTAAAAGTGGAGTGATGAGATGCATACCAAATGCGATCCGCATGCTGGCAGTGTTCCAAGCACAGGCATACAACTGGTCGCGAACTCGGATCGATGTATTGTAGATTGGAGAAGAACTCACATCGAAGCCCTGAAAACAAAGCGTGACTAATATCAGAAATCCAGCCTCTCAATGGCAACAATATTCAACATGAAACAACTACGAAAGCAGCTCGCCGCACTGGAAATATACACTGAAAAGCAAACCTCGCAGCGACTCGCAATGGGTCTGGTCTCTACGTTGCAGAAAGACTTCATGGACCCTCCAGAGAAAGTGCTGGTTGCTGTTGCGTACAGCAGACATGTAACATCCCTGCACGGACAGCATTACTACCTCGTTCAAGCCTTCCTTTTAACGACAAAAGGAATGCTATGAAAAAAAAACCTGTCAGCAGGGGCAACGACCATGTCGACCAGGGCAGAAGCTTTCACAAAGATTGAATCTTCCGGACCGCGAAGACTCAGCGAGCGGACTCCCTTCTCGTTCTCCTTCAATTGCTTCAACTTTAACTGGCAAAGAAAACAACTATGGAAAGATCCCCTATGTAATAAGTTAGCTGTATTAATCTTTCTCTCAATGACCTGAATCTGCGGATATAAACAGAAAGCATTGGAGAAGAAGCGAGTGCCGGCGCAGTTTCCCACTGCCCAGCAGCCAGTCAGCGTCTTCCCATCCGCAGAGACATCCAGGAACTCGCATCCAATGGTGTCTGAGATGCGGCAGGGCACCTGAAGTACAAGACAACCCTTCCAGAAGATATCCAAGAATGAAAAAGAACCTCGATGACTTGCGACGGAGTAGCACTGGCATTTCTGAGCATGAGCTCACTCACTTCCTTCTCCAATACATGTCTGCCACTCACTTTACCCATGGCCATCCGATTCAACAACTAAACAATTAATTACTAGGTCGGCTGCAAAAGAATATCAAGTAAATGACATAGATAGTCTGAAAGCTTCAAGAAAAACCTGGGTAATGCCTCCAGCATCAGCTTTTGGCCGAGAATTCGTCGGTAGATTCGGCGAGTGCAGCTGAACTCGTTCTTGGTCAGCTCGCACCCTTGCACGGACATCGCTGATACGGTGGCCAGGCATCTGCCAAAACTCCGGAGTCATTCATTCATATAGTTACATGCTTGATAAGAACAATGACGTCTGCACTCCTGGATGGGCATAATGACGTTGAATTCTATTGTCTGCAGCATAGAAACCAAATTATGAGTTACCTATAGACTTGGAAAATTAAATACTACGTGTGGTGAAAAAAGGAAAAAAAGGAAAGAAAAAGAAACTGCAGAATTGTCCGGAAGAATGCGAAAGTAGCGGCCAGTAGCAGGATCCCGAGAGAAGCCAGGGATGTCGCTGACAGAAGCGATGTCAACCGGATGGGCATCGGGGATTCGGTTGAAGCTAGTCTGCTGTTGCAGCAGTCGGCTCTCATGCGCAGACTGTCCTCGTCGCCCAGATACACCTTCTGTACCCTGAAAAGGCAACCACAAGTCAATTATAACATAGCGAGGACGTGCAAAGAAATAATTAAACGTTAATACGCAGAGAATGAACCTGATATTCATTGTTAAACGATGTCCGATGCTGCTGCTGATTCCAGGTCTGGTGGCGCCGCCTTCCGTGGAAGTGGCTGCCTTGGCCGTCCCTGCCTCCCCTCATCGCAACCAACAATCTGCTATTGAAAGACACCGAAGAAACAGAGTAAGTCAATACCTTTCTTCTTTCATATCAACACATGTAAACAGATTCCCATTCTCACTGACAGCCCCACAAACTACTCGCCCACCATTACTGGTCACGTTTTCCCGTTCAAAGTTTCTTCACCACACATAGTAAAATACACCAATGTTCCATCTGATTAGCACACCATGCACAAACAGCCATATCTTTTCAACTTTAAAACTTCAAGATTAGTCTCTGAAATGGTACTAAAAATATAATTTCTACATACAGCATAGAAGAAGAAAATTACAGTTGCCTAATTGAAGCTTTTCAACATATCCGTATCTGAAATATTGCAGTAAACGACAAAATAACGTCAATCTATGTACTTGGAGTCCTCAGGGTTTTTTTTCAATTTCGTTCATAGTTGATGCAATATGGAAATAAGAGAGAGAGGGGAAAGAGAGAGAGAGAGAGAGAGAGAGAGAGAGAGAGAGGAGAGAGAGAGAAAGAGAGAGATATAGAGAAAGGGAGAGAGAGAGCGAGGAGTAAAAAAAAAGAGAAAGAAAGAGCGAGTGAGAGGGCACAGATCTCCAATATTTAGACTACGAAAACTCAGCTTCTGCCGCCGTAGTAAAGTGTCGCTTTTTGAGGGGTAATCCTCAGGATGTTACCCATGAGGATAATCTGTCTGAATCTCTAGCATGAGCGTGCTCTCTCGTACTGTCTAGCATGCCACCATTGTTTACCCTCATGGGTAATGGCATGGAAAAGGCTGTGGGGTAATGTTTGGGTAACGAGGACAGGCCGAGAGAGCATGCAATTCTTGGAGACGAGATCAACCTCATGTGTAAAATGGTTATGTCAATGCGCATTGGCATAACCGTTTTACCTTTCATCGTCCAGCTCCAAATTACGAATATAGTATTTGTGGTAAAAGTAACGGCGTACTGTCATGAACCATGAAAGATTCACTCTAAATTAGCATTTGGATTGTAATAGTAATGTAATTTCATTATGAGTATGTTATTTTAATTGCCGTTTACAGTTAAGTCTATGCTTTATTGTTTTTATATATGCCATCACGTGAGTGACGACAAGACGAAGGAGGCCGCCGCGGCTGCAGCAGAAACTGCGCCAGCCAATCTGCCCGAGCTGAACGAAGAGGAGAAGGCCCAGGTTCTTATTCTGCTTATGCTTATTTCGTAAATGAAAACCTTAAACATATTGGGGGATTGTTTGCAGTTTGTTTGTGATTGGTCATGTGTCTTTTTCTTAGAATAGCGCCACAACTGACACCAATTTAGGCCAATCTAATTTCTTTTGGTATAAGTTAAGCTTGCGGATTCAGGAACATATTGAAAGTGAAAGAGCCAGCAGCTCAGAGTCTGTTGTTCCTTGCCACAGTTACTAGTTCTTGTGCTAGAAAGCGACTTTATTATAGGATATTCCTTGTAACTTGGTAGTTAGTGATGGCGTGGATAATGTTCAACTTAATGAAAACAAATAGCTCATTTTAGTCTGTATTATACGCAGATTTTTCCTCTTGTGTTTTTTGTTTTTCTTCCTCTTTTCTTCTTTTCTCTTTGGTAAGGCTGATTTCCATGTACACTCTTGTTTAGACCCATCCATTAGCTTCTCATTCACTGTTTGATAACATTATTGTTACAAATAGCTGTTTTTGCTGTAGGTGAATTTCCAATAAGAAAATGATGGATATAAAGTGTGCTGCAGCAAGGTGTAGTTGTAGTCCGCATCGGAATGGTCCCAAATAGGAGCGACAGAAGAATGAAGATGAAGCAGGAATGGAGCAGGGATGACTGAGGGATGGATGACAGCAGCAAAGAATATACGAAAGGAAAAGATAGCATCTTTCAGCTGACATTACCCTCAGGATAATGCCCGGCGAAACTGAGTGGTAATGGTTTTACCCTCATGGGTAACAACCTCAGGATTACCCCTCAAAAAGCGACACTTTACTACGGCGGCTGACACTACGGAAAGGAGCAAATGAGGACGGAGTTGTTGGTTTAGAAAGAAGGCCGCCACCCCCTCTCGTTGGAGTTTGAGACGACGATTCGAGTTTCTTCCCAAAATTCTTTAATTCATCCAGTGCCTCTTCCGATTCGGCAACTTCGAACTTCTTCTGGAAGTCGTCGAAGTCTTCTCCTTTGGAACGGAATCTGCCGCCTCCGTCGTGTCCAATGGGAATCGGCTCCGCTTCTTGGAATCCGGAAGACGACGGCGTGGTTGTCTGCAGAATTGAAGATGCCTCTGCGAAGCTGTCGTCATCGATGAGAGTGGGATGATGCTCCTGATCCAGTGCCAAGTTGTCCCTTCTGTCCTGCTCCTTGCCTGCTCGGTCTATCTTCTCTAATGTCTCCAGAGAGATGTCGTCTAGAGGGTCGGACTGAAATGTTCCTTAGAATCACTATTTGCAAACATGATATTGAATACTTCTAAATTTAGTTTACACTATATACATACCTTCTTCTGCAAGTCCTCTTCTTCAAAAGATGAGCTCTTATAATTCAGCCGAGGGCTATTTCCGCCAGCACCGCAGCCTGAATCGCCTTAGATCTAATCTTTTAAAGAAAGAGATAAAGTCACGAACGTTGGCCGCATGGATGAGGTCGATAGACGCCGTAAGGATCTGGATTAATGCACGGTTGTATACATGCTATACAGACTTGTACAATATGAACGGGAAAGAGAACCAGTGTAAGGGATGGGATGAGGGTAGGACCAGGCGGCGTTGTTTCGATGTGAAGGGATGACGTAGCGAGCATCTGGACGGAGTTGCAACCGGCGAGGAAGGAAGTTCCACGGGTAGTGGTTGTGGACGTAGGCCGTGCGCTAAGACATGGTAAACATTGTGCAAATAGAATCTAATTAATATATGCCAGTAGAAACTTAAAATTGTGCGTATATATACATATGTATGTAGAAGAAGAAAAAACAAACAGGAGGTGGTGGCTGGTATATCAGAGGGGGAGGGAAGCTGTGCCCTCCTCTGTCCTTGTAGCCTTCGACTATGGCTTCGGGGCCCTCTCCATCCTTCTCCCCACTATTATGAGGCAGTGGACGAGGCAGACGATAAGTCATCTCGAACGGGGGAATGGTCACGAGTGTCAGGCTCGTGTTTGGACCTGAAAACGAGATTAAAAGTCCATTTCTGGCTAAATAGTGTTCGTTGGTATTAGTAAGAGAGAAAGAGAAGTTGTCTTTGTCCAAGAAATGAAGAATAGCCTCTTCGGCTGGAGCTGGTCTGATGTGGTTGTGCGGTAGTTGTTGGTGGTGTAATTCCTGAATCAGCAGAAAGTAGATCGGAGTAATCGATCTCTTCAAGGCTCGCATGCTTTCCTGGCACAGTCCTCGTCTAAACTCTCTGTTGGTTAGAACTGTATTGCTTTTACTATTTGGTATTACCTCATCATAATCAGGGAAAGGTGAAGGGCGGCTATTTTTTTTGTCGTCGGAGAACTGAGAGATCTGGAGATTGAAAAGGATTGTCCAATATACAGTCCAGCCCAGGATCTTGGTACTAAGGAGGGATCGGATGCATCGGAGGGATCCAAATGCATCCTCGCTAATAACAATTGTCCTAGGAAAGACTAAAATATTTTAAATGGTACATTAGTTTGCTCATAGAGAACGGATGCTACTGTTAAAAAATCGATAATTTCTTATCATTTGATAAGAAATTATCAGTTTTTGCCTATAAAAAATTTCACTTTAAATATTTTTCAAAGAAATTTTTCCTGTACCATTATTTTGTCTCTACGCACATCCCCAAATAATAATATAAGAGATTTTACCATTGCTAACCGAAATCGTTAAATGAGACCTTATCACACATGTTCATGTTATGTGAAGATTCGCCTTACGATGCTGATGCGACCTTATCACACATGTTCATGTTATGTGAAGATTCGCCTTACGATGCTGATGCAAAATATGAAAGCCGTTTTCAAAACAAAGCATCCGTTGACGATAAATTTTTGATTGTGTTTATTTTGTATGATTTTCTTCAGGATTCCCCATTGTCTTTGTCTTTCTCTCAATTTTAGCCCGGTATGATTTATTCAAATCTAGGTTGCTGCACTCGTATTGAATCTTAGAGCTTTAGCGCGCGCTATTTTCGCGTTCGGTTTAATTACCCAAGTTTGAGGTAGCGAATAACACAGGCAGAGAAAAAAATTGTTAGGCTCCGCCCCCTCGGCCAGCGAGGCTTCCCTGCCCTGTTCTTTCTCAAGTAAGTAATGCAAGTAAACACGATCAGGAATATATCGTCAACGGATTCACGGAGGGTACCCCCTTCCGGTTTGAGAGAATTTTGGTGCGTCGAACTGTAAATTTCTTAAGTTTTCCACAATCGTATTGTGTGACACAAACGGAACGGAACTTCAAAATCATTTGCGAAGGTGAAATTGCTAGCAAATTACCAGTTGCCATAATTTTCAAATTAATGCCCACATATTACGGTAACTTTTGATAAGAAGTTATCAGTTTTTGCCTATAAAAAATTTCATTTTAAATATTTTTCAAAGAAATTTTTCCTGTACCATTATTTTGTCTCTACGCACATCCCCATATAATAATATAAGAGATTTTATCATTGTTAACCGAAATCCTTAAATCAGGCCTTATCACACATGTTCATGTTATGTGAAGATTCGCCTTACGATGCTGAAGCTAAATATGAAAACAGTTTTCAAAACAAAGAATCCGCACGGAGGGTACGGGTCATACAAATTCTTCCGGTTTGAGAGCACACCAAATCCGCGTTGCGCCCGTTTCATGCGTCGCGGCTAGGCAAAGCATATAGCTCTCCTCCAAATGCATCGATCGAAGTGATTTAAACTCCCTCCAAAAGTTACCGTAATATGTGGTCATTAATTTGAAAATTTAGGCACCTCCCTCCAAAAGTTACCGTAATATGTGGGCATTAATTTGAAAATTATGGCAACTGGCAATTTGCCAGCAATTTCACCTTCGCAAATGATTTTGAAGTTCCGTTCCGTTTGTGTCACACAATACGATTGTGGAAAACTTAAGAAATTTACAGTTCGACGCACCAAAATTCTCTCAAACCGGAAGGGGGTACCCTCCGTGAATCCGTTGACGATATATTCCTGATCGTGTTTACTTGCATTACTTACTTGAGAAAGAACAGGGCAGGGAAGCCTCGCTGGCCGAGGGGGCGGAGCCTAACAATTTTTTTCTCTGCCTGTGTTATTCGCTACCTCAAACTTGGGTAATTAAACCGAACGCGAAAATAGCGCGCGCTAAAGCTCTAAGATTCAATACGAGTGCAGCAACCTAGATTTGAATAAATCATACCGGGCTAAAATTGAGAGAAAGACAAAGACAATGGGGAATCCTGAAGAAAATCATACAAAATAAACACAATCAAAAATTTATCGTCAACGGATGCTTTGTTTTGAAAACGGCTTTCATATTTTGCATCAGCATCGTAAGGCGAATCTTCACATAACATGAACATGTGTGATAAGGTCTCATTTAACGATTTCGGTTAGCAATGGTAAAATCTCTTATATTATTATTTGGGGATGTGCGTAGAGACAAAATAATGGTACAGGAAAAATTTCTTTGAAAAATATTTAAAATGAAATTTTTTATAGGCAAAAACTGATAACTTCTTATCAAATGATTAGAAATTATCGATTTTTTAACAGTAGCATCCGTTCTCTATGAGCAAACTAATGTACCATTTAAAATATTTTAGTCTTTCCTAGGACAATTGTTATTCGCGAGGATGCATTTGGATCCCTCCGATGCATCCGATCCCTCCTTAGTACCAAGATCCTGGGCGGGACTGTACATAACTCCAGGTTAACATACAATGTTACAAAATGTTGCAACGACATATGCTTAGTAAAATGCACTGCAAGGATTGTACTACATTTTGTATAACCGAAGTGCTTGGATTCTTGCTTTTTGTTGTTCCCATCCTGTCAGCTGCAAGAACTGCTGTCTAGAAAAGTAGAGAAATATGACTTTCTGGAAATAATCATGACAACAAAAGAATGGACTTCATAGTCGAGAGGCTTCTCTTCGCTGCTGACTGGAATTCGTGTAGAGGTTGCTGGTTCTGTTTCCGGCAATTCCATGAGTTTTGTGTATTTTGGCGGAGCCTCAACATGAATGACCATTTCTAAGGCTCCAAATTATACTATTCAATGGCCATCATGCGGGTTTAATCAGGAAAAGAATAGTTAAACCTGCAGGAATGTCCAGAACTACAAATGTAACAACCTGATCTTTGCCGTAGATCCCCAGAACACCACCGACTGAGTTGCCGTTCTTGTTGAAGTCTCCAACAGGCCCTTTCTTTGTAATTTCTTCAACCTTGAATACATGGTTTCATTCGTCTGTTCATTGGATTAGTGCTTAGAAAAGGCAGCTAACTGACATCCTTGTCAAGAAACACTCCTCTGCTTCTAATCGAAGAACTCTCGCCATCTTCTGCCTGGAAGAGGGAACTTGCTTGGTGAATTACTGTGAGAGGTGATCACGAACATTTAACGTCTCTTGTGAAGGGGAGCGAAGGTCTCTCATCTCTTCTTCTTGCAGGAGGAGGTCATTCTCGATTTGCTTACAAGTAATATTTTTCTTACATACATAGATCATACATAGATAATTTTAAGCTGCTAAACCTCGGCGACATTCTGTTCCTGCCTCCACTTCTCTCTTCCTTCCTCGCCCTGTCTGCTGTCTCTTCCTCTCACGTACACACTCTCTTCATACTCCACTCCCTCGTCCTTCCCACTTCCTTCTCTTCTCTCCTCCCCTTCCACCTTCTCTCTATCTACATCAACTGAGAACAATGATTCCTCCTCCTGAATCTCAGCTGGCTGGACGGAGACCATCTGCAGATCAGACTATCACGCACACATTATAATAACTCGAGTAGAGTGCGCAATAAGTATGTTACTTTTAATGAAGAAAAGAAGCGCACTGCATAGGTGCACTGACCTCAATCGCATTGCTGAGAGCAATTCGCGGAGCTGGCAATTCCCCACTCAACTGCTGGCTACTTTGTTCTTCCTAAATAACGTAATACTTAAAATGTTCAACAAGGAAGTCAGACAATGAAAATAATAGTAACAAACAAGCGAGAAGGCTTGATCCTCTGGCAAGGCGAAGAATCTTTCAGCAGAAGAAAGGGAAAGGAGAGCGACAAGAGGGAAGAGGACCCTGCCAGCCGAGTCCCTCGCTGCCATTCTCTCTGTTCCGGTCACTCTCCCCTCGACCAACCAAGCCGGTCCACTCTTTCTTTCTCCTCTCTCTCCACAATCCACACACACACTCTCTCTCTCTCTCTCTTCTCGCCCTTTTCAATTCTATCTTGCATCTTATTTTCAAGGCACCAGTATATTTAATATCGTCCTGTCTTTGTCTCATTCATCCCTCTCTCTCTCACTCTGTCACTCATCTTCTCTCTCTCTCTCACTCTCTCTCTTTCTCTCTCTCTCTCTCTGTCGTTCGCTTTGCCTGAATAGGTTACTGCAAAACGCATGCGTGTTGGCTATATAAAGGGATTTTGAACAAGATCTCAATGTTCAGTGATTTGAAAACAAAATAAGATAAATAAAAAATTTGAGATTACAACTAATTTTGGACTCCTCAAAGCATAGGATGTAGATGAGCTGTAGATCACAGGAGTCGCTCTCCCCTCCCCCCCTCTCCCGCGCCATCTCATCATCTCTCTCCACTCTTCTTCATTTGCTACGTGTGATCCTGAGTAGAGTGGATGCTCCTTCTTCCTTTTTTAATGATACCTTATCTGTGAGTGTTAGAATGGTCTTGTGTTATCTTGCTTTCCTCCACCATCCCTTCTCTCCAGATGGAAGTCTCCTCACCTGTTCCTTCCACTCCCGAGAGGAAGACGGCTGCTCGTGACATGCGGAGAGCCTTCATGCGATCCTTTCAGAAGGCGGTCGAGAGTGTCGAGAGGGATCGGAGAGACGAATGGGCTAGCGATGTCAACGCCGACTATAATCTCGGTCTCTCTCTCACTTTCTCTCTCCCTTTCTCTCTCTCCCTTTCTCTCTCTCCCTTTCTCTCTCTCCCTTTCTCTCTCTCTCCTCTCTCCTCCCTCTCCTTCCGTCCTCTCTTTCTCTCCCTCTCCTTCTCTCGCTCTCTCGCTCTTCTCTCTCGCTCTCTTTCTCTCGCTCTCTTTCTCTCGCTCTCTTTCTCTCGCTCTCTTTCTCTCGCTCTCTTTCTTTCGCTCTCTTCCTCTCTTTTCTCACTTTTCTCTCTTTCTCCCCTCTTTATTCCACCCTCGTTTTCTCCTTACCTGTTTTCTATTCCCCTCTTTTCTCCTTCCCTCTCATTCGCCTCTCTCTCTCCCTCACTTCTCTCCCCCTTCGTCACCTCTCTCCCTCTATCCCCTCTCTCTCCCTCTCTCTCCCTCTCTCTCCCTCTCTCTCCCTCTCTCTCCCTCTCTCTCCCTCTCTCTCCCTCTCTCTCCCTCTCTCTCCCTCTCTCTCCCTCTCTCTCCCTCTCTCTCCCTCTCTCTCCCTCTATCTTCCTCTCTCTCCCTCTCTCTCCCTCTCTCTTCCTCTCTCTTCCTCTCTCTTCCTCTCTCTTCCTCTCTCTTCCTCTCTCTTCCTCTCTCTTCCTCTCTCTTCCTCTCTCTTCCTCTCTCTTCCTCTCTCTTCCTCTCTCTTCCTCTCTCTTCCTCTCTCTCCCTCTCTCTTCCTCTCTCTTCCTCTCTCTTCCTCTCTCTTCCTCTCTCTTCCTCTCTCTTATTCTCTCTCCCTCTCTTTTCCTCTCTCTACCCTCTCTCCTACCTCTCTCCTGCCTCTCTCCCCCCTATCTCCTACCTCTCTCCCTCTCTCTCGCAGTGTCAGTTCTCTCTCCTCACAGAACACCGAAGCATTCAGGTGAAATCCTTTCATCTGGCAATTTTGGAATGCTCTTCGCTGCTCAAGGAAGGGACTTCACATTCGGAGGAGCCGTCTCTGCTCAGCCTCGATCGTGTGTCGTGAAGGTCGTCTACTTGGCAAGGCGAGTCGAGAAGGTATGGCGGACGCATAGAGAAGAGAAGACATATGAGAGAATGAGAGAGAGAGAGAGAGAGAGCACAGGGAGTGCTGGAGAAAGAGTGAGACATTGAAACGTGTTGCTTATGAGAAATCTGTGCAAAAATGATGGAATACTGGCAGGCCCTCGATGACTGCCAGGGCGATGAGGCCTTCGTTCGTCGTGTTGATACCCTCACTCTGCGTATTTTAACCGAGTTGTACGTCCTGAACAGGTAAACTTCGAGAGAGAGAGAGAAAGAGAAAGAGAGAGAGAGATAGAGAGATAAGAGAAAGAGGAGAGAGAGAAAGAAAGAATATGATTGGAATGCCTGTGCTCTCCTGCAGATGCCGTCAGTCGAATCTCCTCCACTCGCATGCCGTCTCCGTGAGCGGCCTCGATCTTTTCATTGTCCTTCCTCGTCTCTACTCACTCGAATCACTCATCAACAGCTTCCGTCGTCGTTACAATGGAGAGGTGCCTCCTGGTTCTCTTCCCTTCTCTGCTTCTCTTCTGTTCCCATCTCTCTCTCTCTCTCTCTCTCTCTCTCTCTCTCTCTCTCATGATCCCTCCTTGCAGTCCATGCCAGCCGGTGTCATCATGAAAGTGGTCCGTCAAGTGTGCATCGCCCTTGACTTCCTCCAACAGATCGGCCTCGCCCATCGGTCTCTCCTTCCTTTGCTGACTCTTTCACCTTCTTTCCTTCTGCAGTGACATCCAGACTGAAAACATCTTCCTAACCCGCGGGGGAACGGTCAAGTTGGGTCACTTCGGCTCTGCTCGAGTCCTCACGAACACGGAATGCATAACTCGCGTCGGGAAGAAGGAGTATATGTGCTACGAGAAGGTACGCTTCCTAGATTTCTCTTACCTCTTTCTCGCTGTCTCTCCTATTCTCTCTCCTCTCTCTCTCTCCCTCTCTCTGTCGCCCTCTCGCTCTCTCCTCTCTCTCTCTCTCTCGATCTCTCTCCTCTCTCTCTCTCCCTCTCGCTCTCTCCACTCTTTCTCTCTTTCTCTCCTTGCAGCAGTTTAATTTGCTGGCTGCTCAATCTCGTGAGGAATGTCTGGAGTACGATCACTTGGCCGACATCTGGTCGATTGGCATCCTTGTTCTCGGTATGATCACTTACTTCCCCAATGAAAAGTTAGTTGTTCTACTTGCTTAACTGTTGCTGTTTGTGATTCTCCAATAGCTTTGCTCATTAAGATGGCATCGTCTTCAGCCTGACTTCGCCACTCTCATGCACGCAGAAAACATGCCATTCAAGTGGCTCATCACTGAAATGATGGTTAGTTTTCTCTCTCTCTCCCTCCTTCTCCCTCTCTCTGTCTCCTTCTCGCCCTCTCCGTCTCTCTCTCGCTCTCTCTCTCCCTCTTTCTCTCCTTCTCTCTCTCTCCTTTCAGCAACTCCGTGTCCACCTAGTTCGCTGCGGTGGTTCGGAGGATCTTCGTGCCTGGCTGTCTGATCGCGTTCTCACAGTCGACCCAGCAAGAAGGGCGACTGCTGCAGAACTTCTTGAATCATCTACTCTGAAGAATCTGTGCAATGAGGTTAAAGGGAGAGAGTTTGGGAGAGAAGAGAGATAAAACGATGGGGGGGGAAGAGAGAACGAGAGAGAGAGTGAGAGAGAGAGAAAGATGGACAGCTAGAGAGAGAAGGAAGCTCGTATAGAGCGTGGAGGAGGACAAGAAGGCGATTGCGAAGCAGTTGCTGCTTGCCCTGGACTGGCCGAACAGACTCAAACTTGAGACTAACCGTCCTAACTATGACGCACTCGAATCTGTCCGTTACGCTTTCGCTTTTTTTTAAATTTTATTTTTGTTCTCGTTTCCTTTTCTCCTTAACACCCTGCAAATAGCAGAAGGACATCCCGGCAGAGTTCTACTGGGATTCGACAGAGTCATGGAAGGTGCTGGAGAAAACTGAGTTCTCCTTCGAGATCTACATTGCTGAAGATGCTGTGAAGGGACCCCGATCGTCATATGTCAGGTTAAACCTCGAGAAAGAAAAGAGCGAGTTCGAGAGAAAACAGAGAGAGAGAGAGAGAGAGAGATAGAGAGAGGCAATTTGTGGAGTTGAGTGGTTCGTTCCTGTTCTCTCGTGTCCACTCCCTTCTGCCCACTCTCCATGAAGCCATATCGAAAGGCCAAGTCGCCCCTCTCGATCTCCTTGCTTTGGATGACGTCATCCGCGAGATGGCTTTCATCGCTCTCCGCAACCGGCTCTACCAGAAAGCGTCACTCAAGCATCCAGGTTCTCTCTCTCTCTCTCTCTCTCTCTCTCTCTCTCTCTCTTTCTTTCTTTCTTTTCTTTCCAACTCGCTCCTTATGGTCGTCTCCTGAATTGACTTTTCGTTTCTATTGCTTTGGTCTTGAATAAGTTACATATATGATTAAAGAAACATCGATTGACCTCCCGGCTACGCTGACTGCCAGTCACCGCAAAGCACGTGTGATTGTGGACGTTCTCTCGATCCGCGAGTAGCTCCTCCTCCCGTCTCTTCTTCCCCCCTCTCTTCTGTCATTTCACCCTCCCCTTCTCTGCTCTGCTCTCCCTCTAATGACCCCCCTCACTCCGTCAAGGATTCGTTCTTCTGCAAGTCCTCTTCTTCAAAAGATGAGCTCTTATAATTCAGCCGAGGGCTATTTCCGCCAGCACCGCAGCCTGAATCGCCTTAGATCTAATCTTTTAAAGAAAGAGATAAAGTCACGAACGTTGGCCGCATGGATGAGGTCGATAGACGCCGTAAGGATCTGGATTAATGCACGGTTGTATACATGCTATACAGACTTGTACAATATGAACGGGAAAGAGAACCAGTGTAAGGGATGGGATGAGGGTAGGACCAGGCGGCGTTGTTTCGATGTGAAGGGATGACGTAGCGAGCATCTGGACGGAGTTGCAACCGGCGAGGAAGGAAGTTCCACGGGTAGTGGTTGTGGACGTAGGCCGTGCGCTAAGACATGGTAAACATTGTGCAAATAGAATCTAATTAATATATGCCAGTAGAAACTTAAAATTGTGCGTATATATACATATGTATGTAGAAGAAGAAAAAACAAACAGGAGGTGGTGGCTGGTATATCAGAGGGGGAGGGAAGCTGTGCCCTCCTCTGTCCTTGTAGCCTTCGACTATGGCTTCGGGGCCCTCTCCATCCTTCTCCCCACTATTATGAGGCAGTGGACGAGGCAGACGATAAGTCATCTCGAACGGGGGAATGGTCACGAGTGTCAGGCTCGTGTTTGGACCTGAAAACGAGATTAAAAGTCCATTTCTGGCTAAATAGTGTTCGTTGGTATTAGTAAGAGAGAAAGAGAAGTTGTCTTTGTCCAAGAAATGAAGAATAGCCTCTTCGGCTGGAGCTGGTCTGATGTGGTTGTGCGGTAGTTGTTGGTGGTGTAATTCCTGAATCAGCAGAAAGTAGATCGGAGTAATCGATCTCTTCAAGGCTCGCATGCTTTCCTGGCACAGTCCTCGTCTAAACTCTCTGTTGGTTAGAACTGTATTGCTTTTACTATTTGGTATTACCTCATCATAATCAGGGAAAGGTGAAGGGCGGCTATTTTTTTTGTCGTCGGAGAACTGAGAGATCTGGAGATTGAAAAGGATTGTCCAATATACAGTCCAGCCCAGGATCTTGGTACTAAGGAGGGATCGGATGCATCGGAGGGATCCAAATGCATCCTCGCTAATAACAATTGTCCTAGGAAAGACTAAAATATTTTAAATGGTACATTAGTTTGCTCATAGAGAACGGATGCTACTGTTAAAAAATCGATAATTTCTTATCATTTGATAAGAAATTATCAGTTTTTGCCTATAAAAAATTTCACTTTAAATATTTTTCAAAGAAATTTTTCCTGTACCATTATTTTGTCTCTACGCACATCCCCAAATAATAATATAAGAGATTTTACCATTGCTAACCGAAATCGTTAAATGAGACCTTATCACACATGTTCATGTTATGTGAAGATTCGCCTTACGATGCTGATGCGACCTTATCACACATGTTCATGTTATGTGAAGATTCGCCTTACGATGCTGATGCAAAATATGAAAGCCGTTTTCAAAACAAAGCATCCGTTGACGATAAATTTTTGATTGTGTTTATTTTGTATGATTTTCTTCAGGATTCCCCATTGTCTTTGTCTTTCTCTCAATTTTAGCCCGGTATGATTTATTCAAATCTAGGTTGCTGCACTCGTATTGAATCTTAGAGCTTTAGCGCGCGCTATTTTCGCGTTCGGTTTAATTACCCAAGTTTGAGGTAGCGAATAACACAGGCAGAGAAAAAAATTGTTAGGCTCCGCCCCCTCGGCCAGCGAGGCTTCCCTGCCCTGTTCTTTCTCAAGTAAGTAATGCAAGTAAACACGATCAGGAATATATCGTCAACGGATTCACGGAGGGTACCCCCTTCCGGTTTGAGAGAATTTTGGTGCGTCGAACTGTAAATTTCTTAAGTTTTCCACAATCGTATTGTGTGACACAAACGGAACGGAACTTCAAAATCATTTGCGAAGGTGAAATTGCTAGCAAATTACCAGTTGCCATAATTTTCAAATTAATGCCCACATATTACGGTAACTTTTGATAAGAAGTTATCAGTTTTTGCCTATAAAAAATTTCATTTTAAATATTTTTCAAAGAAATTTTTCCTGTACCATTATTTTGTCTCTACGCACATCCCCATATAATAATATAAGAGATTTTATCATTGTTAACCGAAATCCTTAAATCAGGCCTTATCACACATGTTCATGTTATGTGAAGATTCGCCTTACGATGCTGAAGCTAAATATGAAAACAGTTTTCAAAACAAAGAATCCGCACGGAGGGTACGGGTCATACAAATTCTTCCGGTTTGAGAGCACACCAAATCCGCGTTGCGCCCGTTTCATGCGTCGCGGCTAGGCAAAGCATATAGCTCTCCTCCAAATGCATCGATCGAAGTGATTTAAACTCCCTCCAAAAGTTACCGTAATATGTGGTCATTAATTTGAAAATTTAGGCACCTCCCTCCAAAAGTTACCGTAATATGTGGGCATTAATTTGAAAATTATGGCAACTGGCAATTTGCCAGCAATTTCACCTTCGCAAATGATTTTGAAGTTCCGTTCCGTTTGTGTCACACAATACGATTGTGGAAAACTTAAGAAATTTACAGTTCGACGCACCAAAATTCTCTCAAACCGGAAGGGGGTACCCTCCGTGAATCCGTTGACGATATATTCCTGATCGTGTTTACTTGCATTACTTACTTGAGAAAGAACAGGGCAGGGAAGCCTCGCTGGCCGAGGGGGCGGAGCCTAACAATTTTTTTCTCTGCCTGTGTTATTCGCTACCTCAAACTTGGGTAATTAAACCGAACGCGAAAATAGCGCGCGCTAAAGCTCTAAGATTCAATACGAGTGCAGCAACCTAGATTTGAATAAATCATACCGGGCTAAAATTGAGAGAAAGACAAAGACAATGGGGAATCCTGAAGAAAATCATACAAAATAAACACAATCAAAAATTTATCGTCAACGGATGCTTTGTTTTGAAAACGGCTTTCATATTTTGCATCAGCATCGTAAGGCGAATCTTCACATAACATGAACATGTGTGATAAGGTCTCATTTAACGATTTCGGTTAGCAATGGTAAAATCTCTTATATTATTATTTGGGGATGTGCGTAGAGACAAAATAATGGTACAGGAAAAATTTCTTTGAAAAATATTTAAAATGAAATTTTTTATAGGCAAAAACTGATAACTTCTTATCAAATGATTAGAAATTATCGATTTTTTAACAGTAGCATCCGTTCTCTATGAGCAAACTAATGTACCATTTAAAATATTTTAGTCTTTCCTAGGACAATTGTTATTCGCGAGGATGCATTTGGATCCCTCCGATGCATCCGATCCCTCCTTAGTACCAAGATCCTGGGCGGGACTGTACATAACTCCAGGTTAACATACAATGTTACAAAATGTTGCAACGACATATGCTTAGTAAAATGCACTGCAAGGATTGTACTACATTTTGTATAACCGAAGTGCTTGGATTCTTGCTTTTTGTTGTTCCCATCCTGTCAGCTGCAAGAACTGCTGTCTAGAAAAGTAGAGAAATATGACTTTCTGGAAATAATCATGACAACAAAAGAATGGACTTCATAGTCGAGAGGCTTCTCTTCGCTGCTGACTGGAATTCGTGTAGAGGTTGCTGGTTCTGTTTCCGGCAATTCCATGAGTTTTGTGTATTTTGGCGGAGCCTCAACATGAATGACCATTTCTAAGGCTCCAAATTATACTATTCAATGGCCATCATGCGGGTTTAATCAGGAAAAGAATAGTTAAACCTGCAGGAATGTCCAGAACTACAAATGTAACAACCTGATCTTTGCCGTAGATCCCCAGAACACCACCGACTGAGTTGCCGTTCTTGTTGAAGTCTCCAACAGGCCCTTTCTTTGTAATTTCTTCAACCTTGAATACATGGTTTCATTCGTCTGTTCATTGGATTAGTGCTTAGAAAAGGCAGCTAACTGACATCCTTGTCAAGAAACACTCCTCTGCTTCTAATCGAAGAACTCTCGCCATCTTCTGCCTGGAAGAGGGAACTTGCTTGGTGAATTACTGTGAGAGGTGATCACGAACATTTAACGTCTCTTGTGAAGGGGAGCGAAGGTCTCTCATCTCTTCTTCTTGCAGGAGGAGGTCATTCTCGATTTGCTTACAAGTAATATTTTTCTTACATACATAGATCATACATAGATAATTTTAAGCTGCTAAACCTCGGCGACATTCTGTTCCTGCCTCCACTTCTCTCTTCCTTCCTCGCCCTGTCTGCTGTCTCTTCCTCTCACGTACACACTCTCTTCATACTCCACTCCCTCGTCCTTCCCACTTCCTTCTCTTCTCTCCTCCCCTTCCACCTTCTCTCTATCTACATCAACTGAGAACAATGATTCCTCCTCCTGAATCTCAGCTGGCTGGACGGAGACCATCTGCAGATCAGACTATCACGCACACATTATAATAACTCGAGTAGAGTGCGCAATAAGTATGTTACTTTTAATGAAGAAAAGAAGCGCACTGCATAGGTGCACTGACCTCAATCGCATTGCTGAGAGCAATTCGCGGAGCTGGCAATTCCCCACTCAACTGCTGGCTACTTTGTTCTTCCTAAATAACGTAATACTTAAAATGTTCAACAAGGAAGTCAGACAATGAAAATAATAGTAACAAACAAGCGAGAAGGCTTGATCCTCTGGCAAGGCGAAGAATCTTTCAGCAGAAGAAAGGGAAAGGAGAGCGACAAGAGGGAAGAGGACCCTGCCAGCCGAGTCCCTCGCTGCCATTCTCTCTGTTCCGGTCACTCTCCCCTCGACCAACCAAGCCGGTCCACTCTTTCTTTCTCCTCTCTCTCCACAATCCACACACACACTCTCTCTCTCTCTCTCTTCTCGCCCTTTTCAATTCTATCTTGCATCTTATTTTCAAGGCACCAGTATATTTAATATCGTCCTGTCTTTGTCTCATTCATCCCTCTCTCTCTCACTCTGTCACTCATCTTCTCTCTCTCTCTCACTCTCTCTCTTTCTCTCTCTCTCTCTCTGTCGTTCGCTTTGCCTGAATAGGTTACTGCAAAACGCATGCGTGTTGGCTATATAAAGGGATTTTGAACAAGATCTCAATGTTCAGTGATTTGAAAACAAAATAAGATAAATAAAAAATTTGAGATTACAACTAATTTTGGACTCCTCAAAGCATAGGATGTAGATGAGCTGTAGATCACAGGAGTCGCTCTCCCCTCCCCCCCTCTCCCGCGCCATCTCATCATCTCTCTCCACTCTTCTTCATTTGCTACGTGTGATCCTGAGTAGAGTGGATGCTCCTTCTTCCTTTTTTAATGATACCTTATCTGTGAGTGTTAGAATGGTCTTGTGTTATCTTGCTTTCCTCCACCATCCCTTCTCTCCAGATGGAAGTCTCCTCACCTGTTCCTTCCACTCCCGAGAGGAAGACGGCTGCTCGTGACATGCGGAGAGCCTTCATGCGATCCTTTCAGAAGGCGGTCGAGAGTGTCGAGAGGGATCGGAGAGACGAATGGGCTAGCGATGTCAACGCCGACTATAATCTCGGTCTCTCTCTCACTTTCTCTCTCCCTTTCTCTCTCTCCCTTTCTCTCTCTCCCTTTCTCTCTCTCCCTTTCTCTCTCTCTCCTCTCTCCTCCCTCTCCTTCCGTCCTCTCTTTCTCTCCCTCTCCTTCTCTCGCTCTCTCGCTCTTCTCTCTCGCTCTCTTTCTCTCGCTCTCTTTCTCTCGCTCTCTTTCTCTCGCTCTCTTTCTCTCGCTCTCTTTCTTTCGCTCTCTTCCTCTCTTTTCTCACTTTTCTCTCTTTCTCCCCTCTTTATTCCACCCTCGTTTTCTCCTTACCTGTTTTCTATTCCCCTCTTTTCTCCTTCCCTCTCATTCGCCTCTCTCTCTCCCTCACTTCTCTCCCCCTTCGTCACCTCTCTCCCTCTATCCCCTCTCTCTCCCTCTCTCTCCCTCTCTCTCCCTCTCTCTCCCTCTCTCTCCCTCTCTCTCCCTCTCTCTCCCTCTCTCTCCCTCTCTCTCCCTCTCTCTCCCTCTCTCTCCCTCTCTCTCCCTCTCTCTCCCTCTCTCTTCCTCTCTCTCCCTCTCTCTCCCTCTCTCTTCCTCTCTCTTCCTCTCTCTTCCTCTCTCTTCCTCTCTCTTCCTCTCTCTTCCTCTCTCTTCCTCTCTCTTCCTCTCTCTTCCTCTCTCTTCCTCTCTCTTCCTCTCTCTTCCTCTCTCTTCCTCTCTCTCCCTCTCTCTTCCTCTCTCTTCCTCTCTCTTCCTCTCTCTTCCTCTCTCTTCCTCTCTCTTATTCTCTCTCCCTCTCTTTTCCTCTCTCTACCCTCTCTCCTACCTCTCTCCTGCCTCTCTCCCCCCTATCTCCTACCTCTCTCCCTCTCTCTCGCAGTGTCAGTTCTCTCTCCTCACAGAACACCGAAGCATTCAGGTGAAATCCTTTCATCTGGCAATTTTGGAATGCTCTTCGCTGCTCAAGGAAGGGACTTCACATTCGGAGGAGCCGTCTCTGCTCAGCCTCGATCGTGTGTCGTGAAGGTCGTCTACTTGGCAAGGCGAGTCGAGAAGGTATGGCGGACGCATAGAGAAGAGAAGACATATGAGAGAATGAGAGAGAGAGAGAGAGAGAGCACAGGGAGTGCTGGAGAAAGAGTGAGACATTGAAACGTGTTGCTTATGAGAAATCTGTGCAAAAATGATGGAATACTGGCAGGCCCTCGATGACTGCCAGGGCGATGAGGCCTTCGTTCGTCGTGTTGATACCCTCACTCTGCGTATTTTAACCGAGTTGTACGTCCTGAACAGGTAAACTTCGAGAGAGAGAGAGAAAGAGAAAGAGAGAGAGAGATAGAGAGATAAGAGAAAGAGGAGAGAGAGAAAGAAAGAATATGATTGGAATGCCTGTGCTCTCCTGCAGATGCCGTCAGTCGAATCTCCTCCACTCGCATGCCGTCTCCGTGAGCGGCCTCGATCTTTTCATTGTCCTTCCTCGTCTCTACTCACTCGAATCACTCATCAACAGCTTCCGTCGTCGTTACAATGGAGAGGTGCCTCCTGGTTCTCTTCCCTTCTCTGCTTCTCTTCTGTTCCCATCTCTCTCTCTCTCTCTCTCTCTCTCTCTCTCTCTCTCTCATGATCCCTCCTTGCAGTCCATGCCAGCCGGTGTCATCATGAAAGTGGTCCGTCAAGTGTGCATCGCCCTTGACTTCCTCCAACAGATCGGCCTCGCCCATCGGTCTCTCCTTCCTTTGCTGACTCTTTCACCTTCTTTCCTTCTGCAGTGACATCCAGACTGAAAACATCTTCCTAACCCGCGGGGGAACGGTCAAGTTGGGTCACTTCGGCTCTGCTCGAGTCCTCACGAACACGGAATGCATAACTCGCGTCGGGAAGAAGGAGTATATGTGCTACGAGAAGGTACGCTTCCTAGATTTCTCTTACCTCTTTCTCGCTGTCTCTCCTATTCTCTCTCCTCTCTCTCTCTCCCTCTCTCTGTCGCCCTCTCGCTCTCTCCTCTCTCTCTCTCTCTCGATCTCTCTCCTCTCTCTCTCTCCCTCTCGCTCTCTCCACTCTTTCTCTCTTTCTCTCCTTGCAGCAGTTTAATTTGCTGGCTGCTCAATCTCGTGAGGAATGTCTGGAGTACGATCACTTGGCCGACATCTGGTCGATTGGCATCCTTGTTCTCGGTATGATCACTTACTTCCCCAATGAAAAGTTAGTTGTTCTACTTGCTTAACTGTTGCTGTTTGTGATTCTCCAATAGCTTTGCTCATTAAGATGGCATCGTCTTCAGCCTGACTTCGCCACTCTCATGCACGCAGAAAACATGCCATTCAAGTGGCTCATCACTGAAATGATGGTTAGTTTTCTCTCTCTCTCCCTCCTTCTCCCTCTCTCTGTCTCCTTCTCGCCCTCTCCGTCTCTCTCTCGCTCTCTCTCTCCCTCTTTCTCTCCTTCTCTCTCTCTCCTTTCAGCAACTCCGTGTCCGCCTAGTTCGCTGCGGTGGTTCGGAGGATCTTCGTGCCTGGCTGTCTGATCGCGTTCTCACAGTCGACCCAGCAAGAAGGGCGACTGCTGCAGAACTTCTTGAATCATCTACTCTGAAGAATCTGTGCAATGAGGTTAAAGGGAGAGAGTTTGGGAGAGAAGAGAGATAAAACGATGGGGGGGGAAGAGAGAACGAGAGAGAGAGTGAGAGAGAGAGAAAGATGGACAGCTAGAGAGAGAAGGAAGCTCGTATAGAGCGTGGAGGAGGACAAGAAGGCGATTGCGAAGCAGTTGCTGCTTGCCCTGGACTGGCCGAACAGACTCAAACTTGAGACTAACCGTCCTAACTATGACGCACTCGAATCTGTCCGTTACGCTTTCGCTTTTTTTTAAATTTTATTTTTGTTCTCGTTTCCTTTTCTCCTTAACACCCTGCAAATAGCAGAAGGACATCCCGGCAGAGTTCTACTGGGATTCGACAGAGTCATGGAAGGTGCTGGAGAAAACTGAGTTCTCCTTCGAGATCTACATTGCTGAAGATGCTGTGAAGGGACCCCGATCGTCATATGTCAGGTTAAACCTCGAGAAAGAAAAGAGCGAGTTCGAGAGAAAACAGAGAGAGAGAGAGAGAGAGAGATAGAGAGAGGCAATTTGTGGAGTTGAGTGGTTCGTTCCTGTTCTCTCGTGTCCACTCCCTTCTGCCCACTCTCCATGAAGCCATATCGAAAGGCCAAGTCGCCCCTCTCGATCTCCTTGCTTTGGATGACGTCATCCGCGAGATGGCTTTCATCGCTCTCCGCAACCGGCTCTACCAGAAAGCGTCACTCAAGCATCCAGGTTCTCTCTCTCTCTCTCTCTCTCTCTCTCTCTCTCTCTCTCTTTCTTTCTTTCTTTTCTTTCCAACTCGCTCCTTATGGTCGTCTCCTGAATTGACTTTTCGTTTCTATTGCTTTGGTCTTGAATAAGTTACATATATGATTAAAGAAACATCGATTGACCTCCCGGCTACGCTGACTGCCAGTCACCGCAAAGCACGTGTGATTGTGGACGTTCTCTCGATCCGCGAGTAGCTCCTCCTCCCGTCTCTTCTTCCCCCCTCTCTTCTGTCATTTCACCCTCCCCTTCTCTGCTCTGCTCTCCCTCTAATGACCCCCCTCACTCCGTCAAGGATTCGTTCTAGCTTCTGAAAAGTCTATGCTTATTCGACTGTATATATTATGATTTTTCTAGGCTGTTCTAACACGACAGACTTCTGCCAACTGAGTAAGTGCGAAAACACTATGTAGATATTGACTGTGTGCCTGATTGCAAATATCAATCACTCCTGTAATATGCATTAAATTTGTTCATTTTTATCTTTTGTTAGAAATGAAGTGGAATACTAAACGGTGTGTATAATGTGAAAGAGAAATGAGAGTATGAGGCAGGGACTCGTAATGGAGAAGGAAGAATGATCTCAGACGGCAGTATTGTATGGAAAGGCAGCGAGAGACGCGGCAGGGGTCTTCGGTTCCTGCTCGGACGAGGCTGGCAGGTAGGATGCTGCCTGGAAACGGAGACAGTTCATGTATGACGTCATCTAGATAGCACCTTCTGTCTCTTCAGAGCTTCGTATGCAGAAGTTCCAGGATGGGCAGTTGCTCCTCCTTTCATTGAGAGTTGCAGTTGGGAAGACAGGGCAGTCTTCAAGTTGCGCTGCAACCAAAAACATATTGGATTTGTCAACAGGAAAGAAACAGATGCAACATAATTTGATAAAGACATAATTTTATAAATGCCTTAAGCACTATAAGTAGATACCACGGGAATTTTCCCATGCCTGAAACCACTGAATTTTATGTAATTTGAGAACGTTTAAGCAATTACGGGAAATTATCTGCTCTCTCAAGTTACAAAAAAGAACTGACCGCAAAATTGCCGACCATTTGTGGAGAGCCGGCCTTCCTCGCTTCGATGCGAGATCGATATAGAAATTCGCCTAGCGCAGCCACCTTAAAATCCCTTCTTCAAGCATACAAAAGAAAAACAAGAATACTTATTGTACGCTTAGAAAATAATTACGGAAAATTCAATCTCCTACCATTGCTGCGATCATCCCTCCCATCAAAATGTAGAAAATACCAGCCACTTTTGATAGATTGAGAGATGCAGAAGAGCCGTCTTGCTAAAAAAAAATTGAATAGGGAGAGAGACAGAGAGAGAGAGACAGAGAGAGAGACAGAGAGAGAGAGAGAGAGAGAGAGAGAGAGAGTGAGAGAGAGAGAGGGAATATGAAGAAATGACCATTCCCATTCCTTGATCACATTGTCCTCGATCATACCACCATTTATTCTCCAGCTTCTTCAGTTCTCCTCGCTCTTGCAGTGCGAGAATGGCTAAGTTGATATGGTCTCTGCAAAGGATGTTCTTTCTTCTTCCCATTGTCGCTGACAAGCTGACTTCCAATCAGAACCGAAAGGAGTGGCCACTCCGTATCCGATGCTATTCAGATTTGCACCTGCAATTCTTCATTCAGATGGCATGAAGGGAGAGCAACAGAAGGGAAGAAGAGTCAGACATACCAACTTTCATCGTGTCACAAGGCTTTCTGGTGTTTTCATATTCATTCGCTGTTGCCTCCAGAAGAAAGGCATATCGACCCTCAATATTCCAACTCCTCCCTCTCTCTATCTCTATCTCTCTTTTGCTTTTCTCTCTTCTGTCTCGCTGTCGCTCTCTTTTGCTGCTTCTCTCTCTCTCTCTCTCTCTCTCTCTCTCTCTCTCCCTCCCTCTCTCTCTCTCCTCTCTCTCTCTCCTCTCTCTCTCTCTCTCCCTCTCCCTCTCTGAGTCCTTCCTTCACTCACTTTCTTTCCTCTACTTCCCATACCTTCTGGCTGCGCACTCTCTCGATGCCTTCTGCATATGAACTGACGAACACAGAGGGAACCTGAATACATGGCCAATTTCTGCTTTCTGATTCAAACTGTACGGGACGCGACAGCTTAAACCTGTGATTCCATATATCTCCACATTCGTTGATATGTTTGGACAGAAGAGTACTGAAATGGTCTTGATATAAAGATGAAGAAAACAAGGTGAGTGCAACTGTTGTTTCTCAAGAGCTGTCAACCTTAAAGAACTGGGCTGTTGAACCACCGGCCTGAATGCCGTATTTAATTTTTGTCTGCTTTGCCAGGTCTTCAACGCTTTCAATCGGAGCCTGCAAAAGATGAAGGAGAAAAGATTCACTCCTCTCTCTAACCTGCATCTTTTCCAAAGTTAGGAAAGCTGCCAGATTCGCAGTGTAGGAGGAGACGATTATCATTGTGAAGAACCACCAAGCAGACGAGGCAATTCGACCAGAGATTGACCTGTTCATTACGGTCTCTCTCTCTCTCTCTCTCTCTTCCCCCCCCCCCTCTCTAGCTTCCCCCCTCTCTCTCTCTCTCTCTCTCTCTCGCTTTCCCCCTCTCTCTCTTCCATCTCTCTCTTCCCCCCTCTCTCTCTAGCTTTTCATCTCTCTCTCTCTCTCTCTCTCTCTCTCTCTCTCTCTCCCTCCTTTTTGCCTTCTCCTCTACCTGGGAAGAATGTCAGTTCCTTGTTGCATGAATGCAGCGAGAGTGAACCAAAGGCAGTTATAGACTGAGAAATCATTGGAGATGGTGAAGCCGCCGCGTACTGTTTCTTCGACTCTCCACTCGTACGGAGAGAAACGAGAGACGAGGAAGATCACGACGGACACCTGAAGAAGAGAATGAAATAGATCATGAAATGATAGAAGCATGGTGAGGTATACAACAAGGAGGAATGCACTGTACTTACTCCAACATACGCAAAGATGATGTACATCCAAATCTCAGTAGAGAGAGGCTGCATGAATGAGAAGACGGAGAATTCCTGCTTATCAGGTTTCTTGATCATGATCGAGATTCCCGTTGTCATGAAAGGTTTGGAGAAGTCGACGACGCGCTCTCGATCCTGGAATTGAAGAAAGAAATGGAGGATGGGGAGGGAGGGAATAAAAATAAATTTCATTAGATGAGCACCTGATTGATTGTGAGAGAAGCGACAGCGACATCGGCGTTGCCATTCAGAAGCTGCCCGATCATTCCATCCCAGCTCCCGTCTGCCAGGCGGGAGCCCGACTCAACACTTCATTATGACAGAACTCTCCCTTTTTGTCTAATCTATGTAAGAAACAGAAAAGGACCTTCTCAACAATCATAATTTCGTAATTGAAGCCATCAATTCTCTCGGCTAGCAGCATGAGCAAGTCAACGCAATACCTATGAAAAGGAGAGATGTGTTAACTGGGAAGAAGTGCCTTCCACTGACCCTTCGTACTTGTTGTTCCCTTGACATTCTGTTCGATTGCTCCGGTCTGTGCAATCTCTCTTCAGCATTACGAATGGATTCACCTCAATATTAATTGCGCTACTGGGCTTAACATATCAAAACAGAGAATGAACAGATGTAATTGAGATAACGAAAAGATGGGAGAAGAGAGAGAGAGCTACAAAAAAGAGTCTACAAAATTAGTAGCAACGCGGACGACTCGTCGATTTCTGTCTTCAAGCGTCTTCCGCGTGTGTTGAGCAAGCGTGCGGTTTGTGAAGAATCCGAATCCTTGACGCCAGCTCAGCACCCAAAACAGGAGGCAGGCAATGATTACTGTTCATTATGTACACCTAAGCATACGTAGAAATGCATAGCTACATGTAAATG
Source organism: Allodiplogaster sudhausi (assembly GCA_945643635.1). Classification (NCBI taxonomy): domain Eukaryota; kingdom Metazoa; phylum Nematoda; class Chromadorea; order Rhabditida; family Diplogasteridae; genus Allodiplogaster; species Allodiplogaster sudhausi. The sequence goes on along the minus strand of CALZFC010000043.1, from coordinate 1,379,839 downwards.
CACGCTTACACATCTGTGCATACAAAAACTTATCAACTGAAAAATAAAGATGGCTGAAACCTCTTTGCGATTGAAAGCAGATTTGGTGTTGCTGACGAGATCAACCACGGACACGTCATAGCGACGGCGGTGACCATCTCGGTCGAATTCCATGTGGCCAGACAGAGTTCCCTCTCGGGCATCGATTTGGAGCTGAATGGGGAATAAAGAGAGAGAGAGAAGAAAGAGAGAGGAGAGAGAGAGAGAAGAGAGAGAGAGAAGAGAGAGAGAGAGAGAGAGAGAGGGGGGAGAGAGAAAGAGGAGAAAGGGGAGGGCAAACCCCTCGGATGGCTCTGGCTATGGTGATGCCGTGTTCGAAGGGAGAGAATGGACGAGCCGGATGGATGCGATCTGCTGCCGGGTCACAATACAATCCTAGAAAAACCGAAAATGTTCCTTGATTACTTCATTTCATTCCATCTGATTGTATGTTTATCCAATATGAAAATGGAAAAAATTTCAAATGACCACCTGGATATCCGCGGTTAAAGAATCGACCATGACGGAAGGTTCCGTGGAATAGAGAATCATTGTGAGAAAGTGCTCTAGAGAATCCATGCCAAGCAACCAGCACTGAGTCGTAGGCAAGGGCAGCTCTGGCCTGCCATGAGTTATGGCTAAGCATTGTCGGAGCGGAAGACGAAAGAGATTTCAAGATTGACGGAGACAAACTGGGTAAGACAGAGAGAGAAAGAGAAGAGAGAGAGAGATAGAGCGAGAGAGAGACAGAGAGAAAGAAAAAGAGAAAGAGAGAGACAGGGAGATAAAAAGAGACAGAGAGAAACAGAGCGAAGGAACACATACAGTGATATCGTCGTAATGGACACCATTGGAGGAGGATGGTCCTGGTTTCTTCTCTAGCAAATATCTCTTGAGCGTCCAATATACTTTCTGATCTCGGTTAATTATTTGGAATCCGGAGATGTTAATGTTGCCGTTTTCGAACATTTGTACATCATAAGGCAAGAACTCCTGGAAGATGAATACATTTAGAATAGAATGCGAACTGTTCGTTCCAGATGACCTAAAGATGAAGGAACTAACAAAGTTGACAACAACGTAGTGATAATTGGCCTGGTTGAACTGGGCGGAGCGAACTGTCGAGAGAAGCTTCTGCAGACGACTTGTTGAGGTCGTGTCGATCAGGATTCTGCAGGAAGAAGATGAAGAAGGAGAGGGGGAAAAGGGAAGCAAACCGATTCGTGTGGTTCGAGTGCCGAAGATTGAACTGGCGAAGGAAGTCGTCGAAGTCATTGGCATCCTTAGGCAATTCGACTACTTGGCCGTAGATCGGCAACGCTGTTCTATTCGACAGTTTACTCCAGAGACGGGTGAGGGTTAGTGCAGCTGAAGAGAGAGAGAGAGACAGAGAGAGAGAGAGACGAAGAGAGAGAGAAAGAGAGAGAGAATGGAAAGTTGATGAAAACGAGGGTGAGTGCAGCTGAAGAGAGAGAGAATGGAGAGAGCGAAGAGAGAGAGGAGAGTGATAGAGAAGCAGAATGGAGAGAACCGTAGGGCCCGTCAGTCCAGAGAATCACGTCAGGCCATTCCTTATAGATGATAAAATCCGAAAGAACTTCTACCGCTGAGGGCCAGATCGAGACTTCAAAGCTGAAAGAAAAGCAGATGAAGACAAAAGAGAGAGAGAGAGAGAGAGAGAGAGAGAGAGAAAGAAAGAGAGAGAGAGAGAGCGAGAAATAGAAAGAGAGAGGGAGAAAATAGAGGAGAGAGAGAGAGAGAGAGAAATGGCGAGGTCGAACTTGTTGGGAGGGTCGGAAGGGGCTGAAGTAGCGCCAAGCGAGATAAGAGGCAGTTCGAGAGTATCAGAGAGTGCTTTGAGGCTCTCGAAGCCTCGTCCACCATGGAGAGAGAGCAAAGCCATCGCACCTTCCTTCAGCTCCTCGCACACTAGGAATTACTTGGTGTATTCACTCAACTGGGTAGAAGAGATATGTATTTGAGAACATGAAGAAGACCTGAATGAAGCATCTGCCATGCTTCGGAGACTCCGCCGTCCACGTTGTGGTGGTCAACTGCGAGTCTGTGAGAAGAAAAAGGATAGAGCATATAGAAAATGAGAGACTGAGCAGACGATGAAAGCATAGGAAAAGAATTTCCTGTTCAACAACCAATATTTAATATAAAGTTATAAAAAAATTTTAAAGTGGGATATCTTCTTCCTCTTCCCACCACTGCTGACCTGAATGGGGAATCATCGCGAGAGTTGATGTCATCTAGCGCAAATTTGAGTGCGCGACTGGCTAATTCCGTTCCATCCGAAATAGTTGAGAAGGATTCTGCACTCAAGAGATGAACAGAAGAATTGGCAGTGCGACTGAATCACTAACTGAGGAGGACTTTCGATGGATAAGAAAGAGCTTCCTGTAGCAACAGGAGGATCAACAATGAGAAGCTTACTCTGCCACAACAGAGAAACAGCCAGAGTGTCATCTTAAGGAACACGAAGAACTGCCTTTCACCAAATGTGTAAGTTGTTGAGCAGTCATAGTCAGTTTTGAAATACAAATAAGTCAAGGCGGCAACAAGAAGAACCTTGAATAAATTTACTGGAAGAAATGAAAAGACATAAAGATAGAGAGAGAGAGAGAGAGATGGAGAGAGAGAGAGAAAGAGAGAGAGAGAGAGAGAGAGTTCAAAGAGGGAAGGAAACAATAAGAACGAGAGAGCAAAAGCAACAAGTCAACGGCAATATGGGATAGCGGAAATGAGATGGACAGGGCTTAGGTTAGGAAGATAAGGAATGAGAGGCACATGAAGAACTTGAAGGAGAGAACAGAGGGGGGATATGGTCGGAAGAGAGAGGGAGAGACAATAAAGAGAGAGAGAGAGAGAGAGAGAGAGAGAGAGAGAGCTAGAGAGGGAGTGAGAGCGAGCGAGAGCGCGAAGTCTACAAGCAGCATACGCACCGGAGGTGCCTCCTGGAGGGCTGCCAAAAGCCAAATTGAATTGCAAGGGGCAATCAGCTTGAAGTCGTGTGTGAAGAGCAGTGAAGATGCTGCATGTACAACTGAGGAAGGGTGGAAGGATGGGGGCAGAGAAGATGACAGAGAAAAAGCGAGGGAGGAAGAAAGAGAGAGAGAGAGAGAGAGAGAGAGAGAGAGAGAGAGACAGACAGAGCGAGAAGGTAAGATAGAGGCTGAAAGAAAGATTGAGGCTGAAAGAGGGAGAGAGGGAGAGAGAGAGAGGTAGAGGGAGAGCGAGAGGGAGAGAGAAAAGGAGAATTAAAAGAGAGAGATAGAGAAAGAAAGAAAGAGAGGGGCAGAGACAGAGAAAGAGAAGGAAGAAATTCCTATTCCTGGCGGTGGGAACGAAGTAATCTGAAACGAGCTCTCATCTAAAGGCCCGCCATGACTTCATAAAATACAATTTCCTGTTCTTGACCCTACAAAAGATTGCGTCCTCCTTTCTGTAAATGATAAATCCAGTTTATTGGAACGCGTTTACTTTACTTAAAATAACACGACAAAGAAATGAAATTGCAATAAAGTGACAGATGAAAAAGATATTTTTGAAATATACCGTCGAGATGAATACCCTTTTTAAGTATTGGTGAAAATATTGAATTTCTGTGCAAGTAATTTTAGACTTCAGAGACCATGCGTAGTGTAATTAGCGAAGTAACACATTCTCAATGCGCACTGTTAACTGTTTTGGGAGTCTGTCATAGTTCTGTGACTGCTCGGAAAGTCTTGCATTATTCAAATTGTAGGCGTCGCTGAATGAGCAAGGACAATGGGTTGCAGGCCGCGGTCAGAATGGGCCAGAGGGCCGTGGACTACGACAATGCACAGCGTTATCAAGAGGTCTTTCCATCATTGGGACGAATTAGTCATCTCTTTTAATTTTCAATATCCAACTAAATATTACTTTTCAGGCGGTTTACTTCTATGTCGAGTCTGCGAATAGACTACTTGATCTTCTAAACCAACAGAAGGTGCTTCTATCATTGTCTAGGATAATCGAGTTGTTCTTTTTAAACTTTTCATTTTCTAGTGCATGGCTTTAATGCGAAAGAAGGCAGAAGAGTGGATCGGGCGGGCTGAGTTCTTGAAACGAGAGTTGCCTCGTCTTCTTGAGCAAGTGCAGGTTGGTAACCACAGATCCTAATTGGATATCGGCGGCTGAGGTTAAATTTGAGGTTAAATTAGGTAGAACCGAACGAGTAAAACTACCCTGGTTGAAACCGATAATGTGCGTCCTCAGTTTTTGTGCTGTTCCGCACTAAATGGGGTTGAATATGACCACACTTGAACATATCTATCGGTGGTTATCTAGACTACACGTTCACCTCTTCAACTTGCCTTCGAGAAAGCAGAGTTTGCGATGTGCCGTGCTCTGGATCGGGACGAGCGGGGAGAGTGGGAGGCGGCGCAGCTTCTCTACCACGAAGCTATTCAGCTTTCTCTTGATTCGGTCTCACTTTTTTCAGTTTGAATTAGAACTGTCATTATTGTGATGCAATCAGAGCAAGTCAGCGCCAAATTCGCTTTTGGCTGGGAAGTTCGCGACTCTGGCAAGGGAAGCTTTGGAAAGAGCAGAGCAACTGGCTGCTCATTTGGAGAAGCTGAAGAGGGAGGACGAGCACGAGAAACAGCTCGAACTGCTCAATCAACTTCCCGCTGTTCCCATTTCTGGTTCGCTTTTCATGTTTGAAAAGATTACAAAGCGTGTTTCGTCAGTCGTAAATAAGGTATTTTTTGGCATCAGATTTAGCTGATTTGTGCCTGGACAACAGAGTGGTGGCCGCGCGAGGGCAGCCCGCCTCCGCTCCCGACTACTCCTCATCCAACAAGCACACCGAAGGGGTCCGCCCTCTTTTATTCATGCAAGATGTCAATTCTAGGATTAGCATTTGTAGGAATAGTACCCAAGCATTTGTTAAAATAGTGAAGCTGAGGATGCCATTGTTTATTCGTTTGCAATTTCAGTTGAGTAAACAAGAGTTGTCTGTCCTAGCGACGACTTCCTTCATCAATGGAAGAAAGTATGTTCCATTTCTCAGTGTGGATCTCGGGGAGAAGTTCCACTTTCGCATTCCGTTTACGTCAGCTATCTTTATTTCAATTTTCCGTTGAATTATTACTTTAATAATTGTTCTTTTGATTCGTGATTATTTATTTGGGTACTACTCAGCTATTCCCACCCCAGAGGTTGAAATTTTTTTTGAAAAATTTTTTTTTGCTGAAATTCAACCCAAGGATGTTTTGAAGTACGGGGAGCACGAATATCACATTCATTTCTTATCAAGACGTCATTTTCCCGAGTTAAAGTAAGCATACGGTATATGGGCCTTTTGCTCCAAACTTCGTTTAAGTCATGGCATAAGTGTTTCTTTAGATGTGGAATATGAATTTGATACTCATTATTTTCTGTTTACTTGTATTTTCCATCTAGAATAGCACATATGACATGGTTTACATATAATTGGGAGCAAAAAGGCTATATACGGTATAGATACCGTAACTCGGGCAAACGACGTCGTGATAAGAAATGAATGTGATATTCGTGTTCCCCGTACCGTAAAACCCCTTGGGGTGAATTTTAGCGAAAAATAATTTCCGAGAATTTTTTTTTTCGATCTCTGGGGTTTGAATAGCTCCATTATTTGTTGTGTTGTGTTGCTGTTTTTGTAATTTACCTGTTTTCAGTGACAACGACGGAAAGTTGAAATTGACGGATAAGCAACAGAAGAGACTGAAGGGATGGATGAGACCGGGCGAGTTCATGGAGGAGCCTGCCCTTATCAAGCAGGTCGACAGTGGCACCATCAAGCAGGTCTGCTCCTCCTTCCGTTTTCTCTCCTCTCTCTCACTCCCTTTCTCTCTCTCTCTCCTCTCTCTCTCCTCTCTCTCCCCCTCTCTCTTTCTCTCTCTTTCTCTTTCGCTCCCTCTTTCTCTCTCTCTCATCTCTCTGATTGCAGACGGTTGTTAGCGATTGCTCCTTCGTCGCCTCACTCACGATTGCCGCTCGATATGAGAGAAGATTTGGGAAACAAATAGTTACGAGGTTTGTTTGGAAAGTTCTTTAACACTTGTGCAAGAAGTTTTATGTTTAAAACTAGCGTGCCTTCGGCACGCTACGGGCCTTCGGCCCGGTCAATGGCAACCGGGGCTATCGCCCCAGTTGCCATTTCCCGATTTAAGAAGGTATAAGTGGGGGGTCGTTAGTCCAGCGAGGGTTGATTTGTTGTGTTTGATTCAGTTTTCGCTTTTCTAGCAAAGAAAAGCTTTGAGCTATTGCTAAGAAAAAAAAATTGGGGAAAATGAGCCAATCGGACGCCTCCGTCCGACGCCACCAAGCATCGGACGCCAGCACGCATTGGATGCCTGCGTCCGACACCGGCGAGCAGCGGACAGCCGTTAAAACAGCCGCCCTGCATGCTTCCTTAAGCGAGCCGAATTGCTTGATTGAGTTTATGCTCGCCCAGCCCCATCCAGCGGCGCAACCTATATTAGACGGTTTTTGCCACAGGCCATTTTGTTAAGGATTGCTGGCCCAGACCCGAGTTCAATGGGAGGAGTAAACGTAATACCAAGACGAATATCTCTCTTTGTTTTTTATTCTTGTATTTTATTCTTATATCTTTTATTCTTATATCTTATCATTATTACTAATATTATTATTATTATTATTATATGTGTGAGTCGCTTAGACACGGTAGGTTGGATGCATATACAATGAATTCGCAAACGCAATCGAAAAGCACTTGATCATGCATGCACTTGACCACGCACGTAGTATTAAAACCTTTAGAATGGCTCTTCTATTTAATTTCCTTTAGTTAAATAAGATTTATAAACAGAAATTAAGTTTTCCAAAATGTGCAAAAATTTTTTACTCGGCCGGGCATCGAACCCGGGTTCTTTGGACATCTCAGTTAGCTCCTTAGCATTAGACCAAAGAGGCTTACTGCAGACTTCACTCTGCCTTTCCCAAGTCAGCGGTGAGATGTTAGATGCAGAATGGCAAAGAATCGAGGCTCATATTCACGTTCGTGCCCATATCTTCGCGCAGAAGTATCGGATTTTCATAATCTTGACGGCAGAGAGCTTGTAATCCGCGACTCTCTTTAGATCTAACTTATGAGACAAAAATTCCAACTCCTTGCCCCTCAAAAAAATACTGACCTACGAAATATCGATTTCTTCAGCTGTAACATAGTAAATAAAATAGCTGACTATAGTGTTTTTTTCTTCCTTATGCCATTAAAAATAGTCCCCTCGAACTTTAACTCGAGTATCAGACCTAAATATGCACGAGAACATTGGCAGCCCCATATGTATATCAAAAATTGATTTTACGAAAAAGTTTTGTATGAGAGAGCTGTTCACCTACTCCTAAGCTACCGAATGATATGCGATATATAGCTATATGTTCAAAAACCGAGGAAAAAAATGTCAGGAAAGTGACCTAAATTTCACCTCACCCTCAGGGCACTTTCCCGGAAACCCAGCCTAACCAAATTAGGCTCATATTGAAGGCGGACTGATTCTGAACAAGGTGCATAAAGTCCCATCACCATGCGGTCCCTACTTCTTGAGATATAAAATTTCAAAGTTCCCTAACAAAAGAATTTCAGTTTTATCGATTTTTTTGATATCCCTGATGCGCAAAAGTTTACAAGTCATAGATCAAAAGATGCGCCTTGAAAAACTGCATCGATAGAACCCGATAATCAACGAAGCGAATGTCAGGATTTTGAGATAAGGGGCAAAAACATGCGAAAAAGTGACCATTTTAGAAAATCCATTCCCACCGACCTACCAATCGATCTACGAAATCGAACTTCTAATCATTTGTAGATTCGGCCTTGAGGAATACAATACTATTTTTGTTATTTTTGTAGGTGCCCTAGAAAAAGAGATATTCGACCTCAAAGTTTCTCGAGTCACCCCCCTTTGCGGCGCCGGCGCCAACCAAAAATTTCCAAAGCCTCATAGGACGATAGCCGAGACTTCAAAGTACCTTTCTGGAAAGTTTTATCCAAATCCACCAATCCTGCCGCCCACAGGAAGCAAAAACATTTGAGCGGTAAATAAATTACATACGTTGTTTATCTAATTGAGAGATTATTTTAGCATTATCTTCCCACAAAACAAGAACGGCCAGCCAGTTTACAACTCGGATGGGAAATATATGATTAAGCTACATATCAATGGCGTATGGCGCAAGGTTTGCCTTTTTCCTCTTGTGCTATCGTCCTTTTTGTTAAGTTGTCAAGAACAGTTGTCAGGTCGTAGTGGATGACTTTTTCCCGGTGGGAGAGAATATGCAACCCCTCTGCTCACACTCTCAACCATCCGAACTGTGGGTGAGTTTGCTGGAGAAAGCCTACCTTAAGGTGATGGGTGGATACGACTTCCCGGGTTCAAATTCGGTCAGTCATTTCAAATATCTAAAAAAAAAATCTTCTCACGTCGGTTGTTTATTCGAGTCGAGTACGTGAATTCGAAGAATCGTTTGCAGAATATTGATCTGCATGCCCTAACTGGCTGGATCCCTGAAAGAATCGCTATCAAAAAAGATCCGAGCGAATTCGATCCCGATAAGGTTATTTTTTCCTTCTCTGTTAAGAATTCCGTATCAGCATTAATCATTATTCACTTTCATGGCTGCAGAGATTGCATATTTTGTAGACCTTCGAGAAGCTTCTGAATCGGTTCCACCGGGGGGACTGCTTGATCACTTTGGCTACGGGTAAGCTACCGCAGACCGAGTCGGAGCGGGCTGGCCTCGTGGACTGTCATGCCTACGCTCTTCTCGACCTGCGTAAGATTAATGTTAGTCCTCTCTTCAGTTTGTCATGTTCACTCCCACTCCTTGTTTGAAACGGACATCTATTCTTTTTAAGGGAAAACGTCTGATAATGGTGAAGAATCCTTGGACCCACCTCCGGTTTGTCTTTGAAAAGCCACTGAGAGCAGAATGATGTCATTGCATTTCTTGAGATGGAAGGGGCGGTTCTCTGAGAATGACCTCACTAGTTGGACAGAAGAGCTGAAGAAAGCACTCGATTACGATCCATCTTTGGCGAAGGAAAAAGATGACGGTACTGTAAAACTTTTCAAATACTATTATAATTATTAATAGCTGAATTTTCGAATTTGTCAAAACCTCGAGTTAAGGTGTTTTCTGGATTGACTACGAGTCGGTGCTGCATTTCTTTGATGTCTTCTATGTCAACTGGAATCCTGCTCTCTTTCCTTTCACTTACGGCATTCATTCGTAAGTTTCTTCGCTATGAACCGTACTCTTTTCCTACTTTGGTTTACTTCTTGTATCTTCTAAGGCTATTAATTCAATTTCTGCCCGTAATAAGGAATGTTTCCATCTTTTTAATCCAATTTATTCCGCCCAGTGCCTGGACGAGTACGAGTGGCCCGGTGAAGGATCTCTACAGCGTGGCTGATAATCCTCAGTTCTCTCTCAACTTGAATGTTAAGAATGGCTCGGCTGCCGTGTGGATTCTTCTCACACGGCACATCACACATCTTGTAAGGCATCTCTCTTCTTATTACATTTCTCTTCTTATACTTCTCAGGAGGACTTTGCGGATAACAAGGAATACATTACTGTAATGGTGTACAAAGGCGGGAAGAAGGTCTATCTGCCATGTCAGTTGTCCCTTTCCATTTAATAGGTAGAAGTGGATATAGTTTCTCAGAATGTCTTACCTAAGTGTCCTTCCCTGTCAGTTGACCCGAAGCCAGCCTACGACGGCGCTCGCATCAACAGCCCCCACTACCTGTGCCAGATGGTGCTGACCGAGCCTGGCCCTGTCTCTTTCACTCTCGTCGTTGCCCAATACGAAAAGACCACCACGATCTACTACACCTTGCGTGTGTTCTCCTCCGTTGACTTCTCCCTCGCTCCCATCCGCACTCCCTACCGCAACAAGAAGACTGTCAGTTCATTCGTTTGTTCATGCAAAATTGGGTCGCAATTTTTTTTAAATCCTATAATCATTTAAAATATACTTTAGCAATTAAGGCCGTTTTTTACTTGAACAGTATAGAATTTAAATTGTAAATGTGACAATTACACTGTAATTATTACAGGAGAAAGGTGAATGGAGAGGGAAGACGGCCGGTGGCTGTGGAAATGGAGCGAGCAGAGAAACATTCGAGTTTGTCTTTTCATTCTGATTAAAGGAAGACAGCTAAGGATAGAAGATGTTCTAAGAGACAATCCACTCTTCCACTTGTGTCTGGATGAGATGAGCGATGACTACTCTCTCCTCGTGGATATCCGGGCTCCCAAGCAGTTCTCTGTCGCTATTGAACTCTTTCTCATCTCTTCGCCTCGCAACAAAACATTCGCCAAGCAAGTCTCTGGCATTTATAGGTTAATTTTCATTATTTGCTCTCACTCAAATATTGACTGAACTGTGAATTGTTTAGACCTGGATATACTGTACTGACGGCAACGAATGTTCCGGGTGGAGTGTTTGGTATTCGTCCAAGCACTTTCCTCCAAAGCCAGGAAGGTCCTTTCATTCTTGGTGTCGAGGCATCCTACGGATTTACGATCAAGAGGGTTCAATAGGTTCTTTTGGATTCTCACTTTCATTCGACTTATTTTCATTTTCTATCTATTCCATAACAATTCATGCTTGCACTGCATCTTCCTTTCTAGCACCCGGACTCATTTTCTGTGAACTTTTGTACATATAAATTTGAATGCCGGGTATAATTGTCTACATTTACCTTCGAATGTTCTTTTGATTCAACGTCACCATTCGCTCTCCACAATTTAATTGTTTTAGCGGGTTACCAATCATGCCTTCCTAATTTTTTGTTACTGGCAGTGGTCTCTTTTTTTTCCTATTCGTTTGTTACTTTGCCATTTTTTTGTACTATTTTACTACAAGGCGTTCTAGTTATTTGATCAAACCATTTGATGATAAACAATTTAAAGAAATAAATTTGTGACCGAATTTAAAGCCAAGTTTAAATCTAAAAACTTACTATGTTTGTAACGTATTATCAAGGGGACATTTCTTCTAGATTATGAGCAATGGAGGAAGATTCTACCATAATCTCATGGCCAGTTTGGTTCTGCCGATCCTCCTTACATTTGGTTAGTTGTCGTTACTAGAAGGTTTTGTCGCGATTAGCGAGACTGGAGTTTGGTTTAATTGTTTGAGGAAGTGAAGTATTGAACGAGGAGTTAACCATAACTCGTTTACCATCTGGTAACTTGGCAGCCTTCTTCCGCTTTGTAACTTCTGGAGTTGATGGAAATTTCCGTTGGTTTTTTTTGTTCGTATTGCTTGTGGAATGTGTTCTTGCAAGAACGTTATTTTCATCACAGTCTTCCAATAAGCTGTTCAGATGGTGAGACTCATCTCTTCCCTCCAATTTTTGTTGAATTGATCAACAAATATGGCCTAGCTGAGCTTTCTCTTTCCTTGACTCAAGGGAATTGGAAGGTATTGTACTCTCCGTGTCTTTCCTTTGTTTTGTTCACTAGCTTTAGACAAGCACAGCCAGATTCTTCCTTTCAGACAAGCAAATGGGGATTGCCCCTCTTCCCATCCTCTCCGCATGGAGCTCTACTTCATGCTTGGCTCCAGCAGAATCATTCTACCAAAGAAACGTTAGCCGCACTCTTTCTTTCTGATGTACATTGTTAGTGGCTGTTCCAGGGTGGACAGGAGATGGGCCTCTCTGGTGACTTCTCTGAATGGCTTGTTCTGCACTTCCTTGTCGAGTGCCTTCCCAGCTCTTTCTTCTGATCTTCCAGTCGATTCCCCTCCGCGTCCTCCTGGGCCATCTGAGACTGTTCTTCTGCGACAGGTCATTCTTTTCAATCAGTTATTAGAGATGACTGTGAATGTGGCAGGCCCAGCTGGCAGAAGTGACGGTGTGCACCGAGAATCTCACCCCCTTCCGTAAGTTGCTCCCATGCAAACAAAGTGGATTGGTTTCCCTGCTCAATCCCTTCCGGATATAGAGCTCTGCCTTTCATTCCATGGCATTCCGCGTGTACAGAACATGCACTGGAGATGCTCAGGTAGTAGACTTGGACTGACCACGAAAGACTTTAGTTCACCCCTCAGATTGAGGTGTGCCAGACGCCAACCTGGAACATTGATTGGGCCGCTGCCGTTGTGTTTGATCTGCCTGTCAAGTATAGAAGCGTTGGTAAATATATTATTTCGTATTAGCAGTCTTGCTTACTTTCTTAGTTCTTGAGATTAATGCCCCATCTCTATTTAGACTGGAGTTTGGACCTTCTATTTGGCCGGAGTATTTCGAGAGTCTGCGCAGCAGCAAATTCCAGCACTCTCATTGTCAACGACGATCACTTTGTTAGTCCTTGCCTTTCAGTTAACATAGTGCGTAAGTTTAGTTCTCAAGTGATTTAAGCCGCTGTTCCGGTTCTAACGAAGATCATTTTTAAGTTGGTTCAATATTATTTGAGGAGCCAACGTTTGAAAAGACTGCCAACGCGACAGTGAAGCGAGGGACTTCAATATATCACCAGTTTGATCTCAAGGTGCATTCTACTGATTGAGTGTGCTTAGCTATTATCTTTTACTTAGGCTACGAAGGAGGCGTCCACGAACTTCGTCGTGAAGTACAAGGAGCGTTCTCTTCCACTGAACCGTCGTGCTGAGCAACTGCAGACTGTCTCGTTAGTCCATTCCAGTTTCCTCTCCATTGCATGAATGGACTGTCTAGACTGGCAGCGAGTGTCCTGGGCGGAGAGGCCTCTCGCTCGGGAGTTCTGCAGTTCTCCGCTCACTCCTCTCTGCCGGGCACGCGTCGCGGCTTCCGTTCCGTGGTTCGCAGAGTTGCACTTTGCAAGTCTGCAACTCGTTTGTCACGACGAGAAAGGGAGCGAGGTACGCTCTTCCATCAATGCGAAAGACGTAGAAGAAGAGAGAGGATAAGTTGGGAAGGAGACATTTGAGTTCCCCCCCTCGTTCTCCACCGACTCCTTCTGCCCTTTGAGTTCACCCCTCTTGTCTTCCGCCGACTCTTTCTTCCCGCTCTACGCCGCCTTCGTCCCGCCCACGTCGAGTATGAGTTCGAGATGTCTACTAATTCTTACTGCTCTCTCAGCGTCGGGTTTGATCGGGTCTTTATGAGGCAAGTCCTCGCTTTCTTTCAACTATTATGTTCTTATACTTTTGGCCATGTATTCTCATAGCCAGGAAATGAATGAATAAATTCTGTGCTTGAGACTGGGTGAGTATCCTTCTGATGCTAACCACGGGAAATACCTGCCGCCCGCCTCGCTGGCCGTGCTGGACGGAGAGGGGCGGCTGCCCTTGCTGGCCTGGTCGGGCCCTCTCCTCCTCGCCCTCCCTGTTCCGGACTTCTCAATGCCCTTCAATGTCGAGGCCTTTGTGTGCATCGTCGTCTCTCTCTGCTTCACTCCTCTCCTCAATTACACTGCATACATTCTGCTTCCCTGCGGCCAGACTCATCCAGTGCCTTCTCTCTCCCGCCGTCTTCTGCGAGTCTTCCTTCTGGTTGTGACTGCTGCCTCTCTCTATGCTGAGTACTCTGGAATCAACCCCAGTCAGCTCATGCGCTATGGTCGCCATGCAGTGCATGCTGCGACTGAAGCTATCAGCAAAACCATATTCTTCCCTGATCCCGTCCCTCCCCTCCGCCCAGGGATTGCTCAATAGTATTTATTTTCTTATTGCCATATCCACTCCTCTTGACGGGTTCCTTACATCTCTTCTACTATGCGATCTATTCCATATTGTGTTCGCTAAATCCCTAAATCTCTGCAGAGTCAGCTGAATAAGACGATTGTTGCTTTTATTTTGTGCAATATTCTGTTATGATATTACTTAGAGGAATTAATGTAATTAACATAAAGCATATGAAAAGACTAATCGTGTCGAAGTGTACCGGACTCATTTAATTTGGTAAATATTAGGGAAAATATATCGAGTTTTACACGAATGTCACTCGAATGCAATGGAGGAGAAAGAGGGTGAAGAGAGAAAGAGGGTGAAGAGAGAAAGAGCCCAACGCTGCTTGACTGCAGAGAACGAGCAACCGTTCTTTGTGTTATGGGATGGAGTGCCGATGTGTCTACGCGATGGGAAAGTGGCTTGAATTGAAAGGGCTCCTTGGCTTTCCTTCAATAAGATACCGTTCGTATCGTTCATTGCATTCAATAGCTCTTTTTTTCAGTTCCTCGGAGGATGCGCCTGCTGGGTCGGCTGTTATCATCTCCCCTTTCCTGCTCAGCAACCCTTCCTTCCGTTAGTGTTCATACCACTCTTACAGTTTGAGAATCTTTATAAAAGAGTGTGATGCCTGCTTTGCGCTGCGGCTAGTAACAATACACGTTCGCTACAGATGTTTTCAAATCGGAAGTGCCATGCATGGTTATTCAAAACTATTGTATAATGTTTAAAACAGGTCCATTTTTTCCTGTTTGCATCCAGCGATTTCTCCACTGAAGATTCTCTTGGTGACTTAGTTTTTTCAGGTATCGAAGTTCCAGTCATGCTCGATGAGTTCGAATTCGTCAGAAATCATTGAAGAAGCCGTGGGATCTGCTCGAGTCGTCACCTTGAATAGGCTCGTTCACCATTTCCTTGTTGCTTCGTTCAAGTTCATTCTTTACTTGTATGATAATTTCTTTTGCATATATACTACATCTTTCCAGACCGAAAGCTCTGAATGCACTCAACCTAAATATGGTCCGCGAGCTTTATCCGCTCTTGAAGGTGCTCACAGTTCCGTTGCTAGACTGAGTTTTCATTTTCAATTTCTTTCTCTAGCATTCTTCAGAAGTGGGATCTGAGCGACGACGTTTCCATGGTGCTCGTGAAGGGAGCAGGGGAGAAGGCTTTCTGTGCTGGGGGCGATATCGTCGGTTAGTTACTGTTTCATTCTTCTTTCACGATATCGTTCTTAGTTCATGCATACTTTCAAATAGTATTATATTAAGCTGTGACAAAATCGGCGAAAGAAGCGCAGGCGGGAGGCTCTTCTCGTGTTCACGAAGACTTCTTCCGCGAGGAGTATCAGCTCAACTATTTGATCGGCACTCTTAGCAAGCCTTACGTCGCTCTCATCAATGGAATAACCATGGGCGGTGTATGTTCTTCTTTCCATTTTGAAATGAAAGGAAGTTGTTGAAATTGCAATATGATTGTTTTATTCATTTATCGAAGTAACTATTGGTGCTCGCTTTGTTCACCTTTCAAAGTATGACTGCTACAGGGCTGCGGGCTCTCAGTGAACGGCCGTTTCCGAGTGGCGACGGAGAAGACTATGCTGTCGATGCCTGAAACTGCACTGGGGCTCTTCCCTGATACTGGCGGATCATACTTTCTCTCGCGTCTTAAGAATAACCTTGGTTTTGCATTTCACTTTTAATCTCTCTCACTACTGCCTTATTAATCCTTAATATGTATTTAGGAGTATTCCTGGCGCTGACTGGCTATCGACTGCAGGGTGCGGATACTTTCCATTCGGGACTGGCAACCCACTACGTCAGTCTCCTCTGTGATTGGAGTAGTGATCCAAGATGTTGAAGTGATTCAGGAAAGTGAATGAATCCACTCCCTTCAGGTGCCTTCTTCTCGAGTGCAAGAATTGGAAGAGCATCTGCTGTCTCTGGAATCTCACAGCGAGCGTGCTGTTGATGCTGCCATTCGCTCTTTCCAGCCAAAGGAAATCCCCGAATTCTCTCTTAATCAACATCTTCCCGCTATTCGCAAGACTTTCCATGCCAGGTTTTTTCATTCCAATTAATCTTATAACTGAATTTGCAGTGTCCCTAATGTTAAAAATATAAAATGTAGGTCCGTGGAGGAGATAGTCTCGAATCTCCGTCTTATGGACTCGGAGTGGTCTCGCAAGCAAGTCGAACTCCTCCAGAAGATGGTTCAATCTTAGATTCTTCATAGTCAATAGTTTCTATTGCTGCGTTCTTTGAGAGCCCGACCTCGCTAAAGGTGACCCTGGAACAGATGGAAAGAGGAGCTCGCACGAGTTATGGCAAGGTTATCACTCTCTTTTCTTACTTTGCTTCTTCACTTCCGAATCTTACTTGCTCAAGATCTTCACCATGGAGTATCGGCTGGCACAGCGCTGCATGGCTGCTCACGACATCCAGGAGGGATGCAGAGCTAGTTAGTCTCTCTCACTCTCTCTCTCTCTCTCTCTCTCTCTCTCTCTCTCTCTCTCGCTTTCCCGCTCTCTCTCTCTCTCTCTCACTTTCTCTCGATCTCGCTCACCTTCTCCTCTCCTCTCCTTTCAGTTCTCATTGACAAAGATCGCAACCCGAAGTGGGTGCCTGCGAGTCTTGCCGAAGTGTCTGACGAACTGGTGGAGTCGTACTTCCAGCCCCTCCCTCATCCTCAGGAACTCATTATTCACGAGGATTAATTAACACTCTGTTTCCTAGACTTTATTCAATAGAACGCCGTAATAACAGGTAGATGGCACACGTAAAAGTTAAAATTATTATGCTTATGTGGGTGGCTGTAATGTTTGTTATGGAATATATAGTCTATATACATACATTATATGTTCCTCGGACATGTACTTATATAGTTTAATTATATTTGGTGACCCCTGCATGGTCCTCTTGGCATATGCTCGTGCCTTCTCTTCTTATTCATTATTCATTACTGTTAGCTAGTGAGTACTTCTAGAAAAGAGTAGTGTGCCCTTTCACGCGGGCACTCATTATGGAAATCATTTAACTCGTGTTGTGTTTCTTCTCTATTACGTGGTTTTTCATTAGTGATCGATAAATATAACATAGTCTCGAGATCTTACGTTTCGCAGCTAAAAATATTGCTGACATCCCTGATGAAAGAACGAGTTTTTATTCTGGCTGGAGCAAAAGGGAAAACTGAAGTGCGCCACTAGTAGCATCCGCAGGAACCCTCTGAGGGAGTTATTAGAGTAATTATCTGTCTGGTGAGAGACGATCTGAAAGGGAAGGAGCGAGAGTGACGGAGACAAAGAGGGAGCGAGAGAATTAGGGAGAAGGAAAGGCTGGCTCAGTGAATTGCTGACTACCTATTTTGAGATGACTGTCGTGGTGAGGTCACCAGGCGGAGGCATCCTCTTGAATAGAAGAAAAGGCCAGAGATACATAGAGAGAAAGCGAAAAAGAAAGAAGAAGGTTCATGTGAAGCACTCTCTCATGCTTATTCGAGACGGGAATGTAGACACCTTTTTTTACAACCTTGCATCTTGCAGATGGTGTTTTCTTCTCTTCCCTTCTCATGATCCGCCACTCTTCCAATCGGCACCTTCACTGCCGGGTCCCTGAAGATTCCATTCCGCTGGCTGGTTCATATCAGAAGGTGAGGAGATATCAAAATGACAGGGAGAGGAAGAGAAAAGAGACACAGGGATAGAGAGAGAGAGACCGACAGATAGTGAGAGTGAGGAAGAGACTGAGAGACAGAGCGAGAGAGAGAGGATGCTGTGATGGAGAGATACATAGGTGAAAAAAAATAATTCTAATGGTAAGATGATTTTTTATTGAAATGTGAACGAAAAAAGCCAGTGGCCTTCAGTCAATTCGTCGTCCACGAGGACATTCAAGTGGAAGAGAAGAGAAGAAGACAAGAAATGAAAAGATGGAAGTGACGAGCAGAGAGGCACAAGGAGTCATTCGTCTTTACGCTCCCGATATGAAGAGCAGCCGACTCCTTGCTGTTAACAACACAACTACATGTCGGGAGAGAGAGGGAAAGGGAGAGAGAGAGAGGGGGGGAAGGGAGAGAGAGGGAAAAGGAGAGAGGGAAAGGGAGAGAGTGAGAGAGAGGGGGAAAGGGAGAGAGGGAAAGGGAGAGAGTCTGAGAGAGGGAAAGGAAGAGAGTCTGCGAGAGGGAAAGGAATTAATTTGAAGTGTATAATTGAAATGTCTATTTTTTATTTCTTGGGGGGGGGGGAAGGGAGAGAGAGAAAGGGAGAGGGTGAGAGGGGGAAGGGAGAGAGTGGGAGAGAGGGAAAGGTAGAGAGTCTGAGAGAGGGAAAGGGAGAGAGTCTGAGAGAGGGAAAGGGAGAGAGGGGGGGAGGGAGAGAGAGGGAAAGGGAGAGGGGGGGAGGGAGAGAGAGGGAAAGGGAGAGGGTGAGAGAGAGGGTAAGGGCGAGAGTCTGAGAGAGGGAATTGGAGAGAGTCTGAGAGAGGGAAAGGGAGAGAGTCTGAGAGAGGGAAAGGGAGAGAGAGAGGGGGAAGGGAGAGAGAGAGGGAAAGGGAGAGAGATGGAAATGGAGAGTAAGAGAGAGGGAAAGGGAGAGATTGAGAGATCAGGGAATGTGAGAGAGAAAAGAAAGAGGAGTGAAGAGACTTCGTATCAGAGTTATCGTAGGCAGCGATATCTGTACTCGTTTCAACTGCGACTCAATCTTCCTTCGAATTGGTGGCTTGCACACGAAGTCAGTTTGCACTCTAAATATGCTTAAATGAGTAATGAAGAATTCTTCAGAGCTCTAGCGAAAAGTGAATGCCCGCTCTCTGTTATGCAGCAAGTTCTTCTGACGATAGGGTAACAATTTCCTTATTCATTCTTTGTTACTGCCATTTCTCTCTCTCTCTCTCTCTTTCTCTATCTCTCATTCTCTTTCTTTCTCTCTCTCTCCCCTCTCTCCCTCTTTCTACCTCCCTCTCTTTCTCTCCCTCTCTCTCTCACTCTCTCAGCCTCTATTTCTTTCTCTCTCTTTCTCTATCTCTCTCTCTCTCTCTTTCTCTATCTCTCATTCTCTCTCTTTCTCTCTCTCTCTCTCTCTCTCCCTCTCTCTCTCTGAATAGATATGCCTCGCGAGATGAGTGTCTGGCAGTGGGAGCTCAGCCCTTTCTTCGTCACATCTTCGCTTTCTTCCTTGGGCGACCGGAAAAAGTGGGAACAGAAGATTCAAGAGTTCTTATTCTTTAAGATTTGTGTCTTGCTTTGATTGCAGCAATTGAATGATGAAAGCTGTGAGATTCTGCGATCTTCCGCTTGGTTGAGAAAGGGACGAATCATTAGAAGATGGAGCAGAGCTCATTGTCTTCTCTACAACAATACTCTCCGATTATGCAAAGGTTACTCATTGCTATTTTAAAGATATGTATATATTAAAAAATTTCTAAGTGAAAGGGGAATCATACATATTCTTTGTTTTACAATTGAGATGGAGAAGAGGACGAGATTGTGCTGCTGGAGGGCGCAGTGGTGGAGAGGCAGAGAACTCGACGGGGGGAGGCCGTGAAGATTGATACTCACGAATCGACCTTCCTTCTCTTACTCGATGACTCTGCCGCCTTGCATTCTTGGATAGCTGCATGCCAGAAGGAAAGAGTGAGGAGAAGAGAGAGAGAGAGAGACAGAGATGGAGAGTGGATGACGTGTTCAGAGTGAAGTGCTGGCTGGTCACTGCGATCTTTCTGACCGCAGCCTTCTTCTCGTGCCCGATGATCTCTTTTCCTCTCGTGTTCGTTCTCTTCTCACTCACCTCAATCTCCGCCGAAATTCTCTTCTCATTCGCGCCAATTCACTAGTTCGGTAGTCATCAATTTTTCTTCGTGTCTAAAATATCGTTTTGAGGGGATAACAAGTGCTCCACTTCTCGGATGGGTTGAAGATATCAGCCGTCTATCTCAGCTTCAGTCCCTTGATCTATCTGGTTTGATCATTCTTCCAAATGTCGGTATTCCCCACTCGATCTCGCCTCTCTGAATAGCAAATCGCCTTGGCTCGTTCCCTCCTCCACTGGCTCAGCTTTCTTCTTTGACTCGTCTCTCTTTGGCTGGCAACCAACTCTCTGTTCTCCCTGTCCATATCCGACTTCTCGTCAAGTTAGTCACGCCCTTCTCGAAATTCGTTTGATTGACTTGTCTCCTTTATATCTCATTATACCATATTTGAATAGTCTGGAATGGCTGGACGTGTCTAACAACTGGTTGAGTGACCTTCCGAGTCAACTCTCCGACTGCTCTTCGCTTGCTCATCTCAATCTTTCCTTCAATCGCTTCCAAAAAGTCTTTGAATTGTACCTCGAGATGAAGTGAATCTGATTGTCCTTCTGCCCATCAGATCCCTCTTGTGCTGGGTGCTCTTCGTGAAGTGCGGGAGTGGCTTCTGGCAGGCAATGAAATTCGTGTCATTGAGGTTCCCCCTCAGATGTTCCAGCGCCTTCTCAAGGTAAACGACAGCTGCTTTTGCTGTTGAGTGGCAGAAAAGGAGTGAGTGATCGTTTGAGTTGGATCTGCGCCGCAACCGCATCGCCCTTCCGTTCCGTCTGCCGACTCTCTCAGCCGACTGTCTCCGTGAGATTGATCTACGGGACAACTGTCGCCTCGGCAGTATCCAACTCACTAATCTGTCTTCTCTACGAATTCTCCGGCATGTCTAACCACCTTCTCTCTCCATTTCTCTATTTCTTTTCCAGTGCTGATCGTCTCCGACTAACTGATCTTCATCTGAATGGCAGTTCTCTACAACAGATCCACGCCAGTCATAACTGTTCGTGATTCGTGCTGCCCTCTCTCTGATCTTCTCCTTTGAGTGTTGGACTGCCTCGTTGCAATGCCTGCCCCGCGTGCCTTGCAAGTGCTGTCTCTCTCTTCGAATCGGCTCACTGCCCTCCCTGACTGGCTCGCTGACTTGGATGGCCTCCACACTCTCGATGTCTCTTGTAATCAGCTTCATTCTCTCCCTCCGAGGTCTCTTTCTCTCTCCCTCTCTCTCTCACTCTCGCTCTGTCTCCCTCCGAGGTCTCTTTCTCTCACCCTCTCACTCTCGCTCTCTCTCTCTCTCTTTCTCTCTCTCACTTGTCTTACCTTGTCGTATCTTCTCCTCTGCAGGCTTCTGCGTTCTTCCTCGCTTCGTCGAGTCTTCGTGGGTCGTAACTGTCTTAGCAACTTGCCGGAATCAGTGACTGCCCCTCTTCTTGAATCTCTGGATCTCCATTCAAATCTCTTGGATTCCTTGCCTTCTCAGCTCTTTCACGGCTCGCCGAAGTTGGTGATCCGAATTCCTCTTCTTGG
The DNA here is from genome assembly GCA_945643635.1 of Allodiplogaster sudhausi. Taxonomy (NCBI): domain Eukaryota; kingdom Metazoa; phylum Nematoda; class Chromadorea; order Rhabditida; family Diplogasteridae; genus Allodiplogaster; species Allodiplogaster sudhausi. Next base: position 1,358,803 of record CALZFC010000043.1, on the reverse strand, counting down.
ATTCTCAGAGGATCTTTCTTTGCAGACTACGCGAGTTGAATGTCTCTGGGAACAGTCTTGAATGGCTTCCCTCCCCTCCCCCTGGCCACCGTGTAAGATGTCTCCGGGCGGCCTTCAACAATCTGTTCGAATCGGTTGCTCCTCTCGTCTGCTCTCTCCACTCTCTCGTTACTCTCGATCTCTCTCATAATCGCCTTCACTTCTTCGATGACAGGTACTCTAGGATGATCTTGTTCTAGCCATCAACTCTTTCCTTGAGTTCCCTGCGTGAGCTGCGTGTTCTGGAGGAGTTGAATCTGTCGGGGAATGTACTGAATTGTCTGCCCCACGCACTGTCTGCCTTGCCTTCTCTTCGCGTTCTCCGTGCTCACTCTAATTCCATCCACTCTCTCCCTAACCTCTCCGCTTCCAAGTCCCTTCAGGTCGTGTCTTCGTTTCCTTCTTCCCTATCTCTTCCCTTCCAGATTGTGGATGTCTGTAACAATCGCCTGGAGCGTGTTTCCTCTACCCGTTGTGCTGCCCCAAGTCTCCGAATGCTCGACCTGAGCTGCAATCCCCAGCTTCAACTCCAGAAGAGAGTCCTGAGAGAAGCTGCCGTTGATGTTCCTTCTCCTTTGATCTCGGAAATGTTGGATGTCATTTTCTTGTTTACTTTTTTATATTATTTTTGAATGCAACGCCTCAGGTTACTTCAAAGACTTTCATGGATATCCTTATTAGCAGATCGATGAGTTTTGTGAACGTGGAAGAACGAGGAATCCATGCGGTCTCTGGTTTCTCCGAGACGGCTGGCAATCGAAACAAGTCAGGATTTTCTCTACGGAAAAAGTCCACTCTTACTCTCGCTCTCTCTCTCTCGCTGTATCCCTCTCCCTCTTTCTCTCTCTCTCTCTCTCTCTCTCTCTCTCTCTCTCTCTCGCTCTTTCTTTTATTAGACAATGCATTCGGCAACTTCGCTTTTTATCTGGCAAGTCCAACCTCGTCGGCATTGTCGATGGAGGATCAAACGATGAAATTGCGGAACAGGTTTCCAAGAATTACCATTTGTGATTTCTCTCTGTTTTCCCTATTTCCCTCCCCTATCAGATAGTATCCATCGTGAAGAAGTGTCCGCTGTCTTCGGGGGCGGAGGGTCTCTCTGCCCTTCTCTTGCACATCCATGTTTCTCTCGCTGCTGCCGGAGAAAGGATTGGTGCCAGTTCGTTTCTTTCCTGCCTTCATAACTACTTATTTTTAAACCAAAAATAATAGCTTGTTTCTTCTTTCTAGGTGTTCTGCTGTGCGCGGTGGAGGGGGAGGCGGTGCACGTGGCGGGCACTGGCAGTGTCCGTGCGGCTCTCTTCTGTTCCCATACTCTCTCGTCTTCGTCTGCTTCTTCTCCCTCTCTCTCTTCCCCTTCTTCTCTCATTCATCTCCTGCCAGAGACCCAGATCGATGATGTTGAATACGAGAGGATCCGCGAGGCTTCGTCCATCCTCGACGAGGTTATTGAATGTGCTGAATGAAGAAGAGTGAAGATCAGAGTGCAGGAGAATCGAATCGACGGAGTGAGCAGGCTGAGCAGGCAGCTCGGACTCTTCTTTCTGCTTCCCGCAGTCGTCCCTTCTCCCATCAAAGTTTCTCGCCTCCTTCCACGACATTCTCGACTTCTTCTTATCGCCAACCAGGTCGAGCTAAATTTATTTTCATCTTTCATATAAGTCATCAATTAACGAGTGAATTATCTTTCTGCAGAAAGTCTGGTCAACCGTGCCAGAGGAAGAACTCTGCCGCATTCTCGAGAATGCAACCAATGCACGCATTGCTGCCAAGACCATTCAAGTTCTTATTTGCCCGACAGAGTTAACATAAAATAAGAAGACGGAGAAAGGGCGAGAGAGAGAGAGACAGAAAGAGAGCGAAAGAGAGAGAGAGAGAGAAATAGAGAGAGGGGGAACAAGATTGCCAGAAGGAGAGTGTTCCCAGGATGCGGCGGAATCCTTTGGTGCCTGTGGGAATCTGTCGATCATCGTTGTTAGCCTTGGGAGATCAGACACTGCAACGTCTTCATCTTCTTCTTCAGCCGCTCCAATTTCCTCTCGGAGTGAGCCGATTCCTCGACCTTCTTCTCTTCAGCTGCAACATATTGAAGAGCGACTCGATCGCATCAGCCAAGTCTGGCTCTTTTCTCTCTTCCGGCACCATTTTACATCTGTATGTACATACATACATACATACATACATACATACATACATACATGTTTTTTTACTCCTTTTTCTCTTGAAGTTGAAACTTTCTTCTCGTTTCCTCTCAGGTGATCGCACGAATAGAAGTAGAGCATAAGGAAGACGAACAACAGCCCACTCTCGCTCCTCCTCGCCCTCTCTATCTTCCTCCCCCTCCGCCTCGCCCTCTCCTTCCCCCTCTCCCTCCCCCTCCTCCGCTTCCTCTCTCATCTCCTCCGTCCCTATCTTCTGCTTGCACTCTGCAAATTATCCCAAGCAGGGTTGTTAAAGATCCTTCAAGACCATGATTAAATGGCAACTTTTCTTGCAGCAGAGAAGGAGTCCTCGTCGTGACCTCCCTCCTTCAGAGACTGTCTCCTCCTGCCGTTCCTCCCCTGCCCCGCCTCCTCCGGACCCTTCGCGGGCCCGTTTCGAGTCCGCGTTGCATGGGGTGCGCGATGCCCTGAAGCTAAAGAACTTTTCCGACCTAACCGAAAGCACTCTCATCTGATTGCTAGTCTTCCTATTGACAACTAAACTGCGAATATTGTGATAACCTTTATCTTCTTCCGTTCCTGAGAATTCAATAAACGCTGTAATTGTAAAGAAAAAGAAAGAAATAATTTGCATATCCATCGACAAGGCATGGAAGAAGGATTGTGTGGATGCTGAACTTCTTCCTGGCAGTCCTCGTTGAGTTCTCTCACTCGTACATTCTTCCCTTTCAGTGCATTTCATATGTCTTCTAACATTTTTATCTCACACTCATTCTGCAATACCAAATAAAAGTTTCTTTTTCTGTGATTCAATTGAAGGTGCTTGCATGGAGTGTCTCCATCGGACGCTTTTGAAATTACGAATTATGCGAGAAGGATTCAAGGTATAAGAATTACATAAAGGGTCAAGATAAAGAGGGAAATGATAGGAGGAATCTGTGCATGCCCAGAAAGAAGAGGAAACACCTAAGCATAGTAAATAAGCGGCTCTTGTGGACGGAATAATCATGTCTCACCAAAGTCTAGCTGTCTCTGTGCGGAACATACATATGCACATACATATATTTAACAGGATAAATTTTTGCGTATTTTGGGTTTGATAATTTCCCTACTTTGAAAGAAATCGCCTTTCTATCTCTATTTATTTCCCGCATTTCTTATAGATCGGATTCTTTCTACTCTCCCACTCTCTCTCTCCCTCTCTCCTCTCTCTCTCTCTCTCACCCCTCGTCTAACACGCTCTCTCTTCTAGTTTGCATCCCTGCCAACTTCCCCGGGGGCGGAGCCGTGTTTGCATTCCGAATCACCCTTGTCCTGTTGGGAAGCTCATTCTTTCGTCTCTCTTCTATCGCTACACGAGGGAGAGAGAGAAGAGGGAAACAGAGCAGGAAGGAGACAGGGACATAGAGAGAGGGAGAGAGAGAGGGAGGGAGAGAGGAAACCGCTAACGGGCAAACGTTGCCATTCATTCCATTTCCGTGGATGCATATGCCCTCATCGCTCATGCCCAGGATGTGCCAGAATCGGTCAGTCTTTTGTATTAATTAGGACTTGTTTATCATAGCACTAATGATCAAGCGATAATAAATTGATGACTCCAGAAGCAAGTGATCAAAGATGTCCGTGAAATCAAAGCGCTCTTCTCTTCGCTCCACGAGAACTCCGAGATGCAAGGATGTCAGTTCTGCCACTCACTTATTCTGAGAACTCAATCAACGTAGAACGGGCGACGTATTTCAACCTATTATATCGCAGCAATATTTACATGACCAGCTGTAGGAAACGTTCAGATTTTACTTTCTTGTTTCACCAGAATAGCCATTGTTACCTCATTTTTTGCCATTCTACTCTATCTCTGTCTCTCTCGCCATACTTCTCTACACACAAAAAAAAATTGTTTGAAACAACAATTGTTTTCGCGCGAAACTGAAACAATATTGTTTGATATATCAAACAATTAAAGAAATTGTTTGATATATCAAACAACATTTTTTTGATTCGCGCCGAAACAATGCTATTTCAAACAATATTTTTGTGTGTGTCCAAAATGGCTAGACTTATCTAACTTTATTAGCTTAACATTTAGATGACGACACCCGAGTGAATATCCTCTGGGGGAACTCAGCCACTTTCAACTTGCACTTTCTTCGCTTTCTGAGGACGGAAGAATACTTTCTTTCACTCTTCTGATTTTTCACTTTAACACTCTCTGTTCCCCACTATCAGTAGCTCTCTCTCTCTCTCTCTCTCTCATGCTCCATCCCGCTTTTCTCTCTCTTTTTCTCTCTCTCTCCCTGTTTCACTCCCCCTCTCTCTCGCTCTCTATCTCCGCTTTGCTCTCTTTTTCTTTCTCTCTCTCTATCACTTCTCACTAACTCTGTCTTTCTATATCGCCCTCTTCAGGCCATTCGACGTACATAACTCAGGGCCGTCATATTGAAAGATGAATGTGAACCGGAAGGAGTGCTTTCCAGCCAAAGAGGAAACCGCACGAGATGTCTTTGCACAACTCATCTCTTTTAAAAGCGACCCTAACTGATATTCAGTTTAATCAACTCAAAATGTTTCCCACGCGTAGCTAAACTCTATATTAATTGTCGTCTTATATGTGAGCTGCTAATTTTTCCCTTGCCTTCCTCCCTTCTTTATGTACCATCGTTCGAATCTTGTCCGAACTCCATATTTTCTCTCGATCTATCTTTCTCTTTTTCTTATCCTCCGCTCTATCCCTGTCTTTCTCCAACTCTCCCTCTCTCCCTCTCCCTCTCTCTCTCTCTCTCTCTCTCTCTCTCTCTCTCTTTGTCCCTTCTCCCACTTTCGCTCTCCGTCTCAATACACTACACATTACGATGTATGTACATACAGCCGCACGATTATTCTCCCTCGAGGACATGGACAAGCGTCTTGGACATGTCCAAGACATTTTATTGCCCAAGACACTTTAGAGACACGAGACATGTCAGGGACATATTTCACAAGAAAAAGGGAATATTTTGTGCCAAATTTGACTTTTACACATTTATGCATATTTGTCATCCAATTTTTTTCATAATTGGGTGAGCAAGGGGAAGAGGGACCGCTCATTATGAGCGAAACTAGGCAAGATGACTTATGAAGTCTGGAAAAAACTCACGTAGACAAACAATAATTATGTCGAACAATAATTAACATGCACTCTCTGCATTAGAGCGCACCGCAAAATAGAACGCGACGGTTAAGAATGATATGCGAGGGGAGTGATTTGTCTCGGAGACAGGAAATGACATTTGGCGTGTTTGTTTCGCCTCTCTTCAAATTGTACACTCCCTCGCCTTCTCAGGATGTCTTGGACATTGTCCCAGACATTCTGGATGTCTTGGACATAATATTTTCCAAAAGTGTCTGCGACATTTCAAAGACATATGAGAGAAAGATGCGAGACCCGTGTATTAACATAGGCCTTTTGCTTAGTGTCTGGGACATTTGTCTGCCTCCCCAGAAAATGTCCTGGACATATCCGAGACACTTGTCCATGTCCTCAAGGGAGAATAATCGTGCGGCAGATGTCCCGTTACTGTATTCAGCTAGTGAAATTTTTGAAACAAAACAAACAAAGGAACCATACGCTAATATCAAAATATTAGAGAGAAACAACTGGATAAGCTAAGGAGAGAATAGTAGAAAATTAGAAAAAGTAGTAAGAGACAGAGAGAGAGATAGAGAGAGAGAGAGAGAGAGAGAGAGAGAGAGAGAGAAAGAGAGGAGTGAGAGGGATATCATATAGAGACACACATATGTATGTACATTTTTACTCATGTATGTAGCTTGCATAGAAGACACCACCAATCCTATTTCTCTCATTCTACCAGTCAGGAAGTCGTTGTCGATATCCACGACGAATGACATTCTGTTGTAGCAAAGACGGAGTGGAAGAAAAGAAGAAAGATAGACAGAGATACAGAATGAGAGAGAAAGAGATGGAGAGAGAAATTCAGACCGAGAGGACTGTGAGAAGGGGCAGTACGATGAAAGAGTTAAACGAAAGGGAAATACAAAGGGTAATAGAGGAGCAGAGGGATAGAAAGGGTCAGAGGATAGGGAGGATGGAAGAGGGCTTCGTTATTGTCGTAGAATTGGCATTCTTCAATATGGTAAACTGAATACGACGGATGGAATTAGTCGGAATTCTCTTGAGCCTGGAAAAAGCTAACTGTCAGCATTTGAAGATGTATTGATGGATGACTTTAGCCTTCTGCTTGACTGTTTCTCTATTTGGATGGAACCACCAAACAGCTTGTCAAACAATACAATCAATGTTGCTGAAGAGGGCTTTGAAGACAGATTGAGACGGCAAAGGAAAAAAGGAAGAAGAACGAGGTTCCTGGGGTGAGATCACGTGTAAATCGTCGTTTCCTTTCCTATTAAAAAAATTCTTTAAGGAATAGTAGAAGATGGCATTTCAATTTATCCCGAGAGCTCACTGCATTCCTATGTTGCACTGCTACATCTGTTGCATCTGGGTTTTCTCATACCCTTTTTCTTCAACACTACATATATGTATGTGTTTCTCGCTGCCTTTTAATCTATTCTCTCTACCTCTTGCTCAATTTCTTTGTCTTTCTCTCTCTGTCTTCTTCTCATGCTCGTTCCCCTCTTTTCTCTGCCTCTCTCTCACTCTGTCTCTCTCTCTCTCTGTCTCTCTCTCTCTCCCTCTCTCTCTCGCTCTCCCGTGCACTTTTCGACCGAGATGTCTCTTCCCTTCCTGCTCTTAATAATTCACTACCTTTTCAAGTCGGCAGAGAAAGCATTTTTCCGCTTCTCCTTTCTCTTTGGTTTCTCTCACCATTTACATGGAAGATTCGTTAATATCTGTCATCGTCAGTGATTCAGCAGCAGAACAATAAAACCCTGGTTACTTTTATTGAAGAACAACAGCTGCTTCTCCATTCAATATTGCTATTTGTCCTCTTTCTTTATTTTTTATCAACGTTGATCGAGTTCTAAAAATAGAACAGTTCCTGAAATCTTACTCAACAAATCAATAATTTGACCGTATAAACTTTTCATTATCGGCTGACTGTTTCTGTTCGCCAGTACACGGAGGGTACCCCTTCCGGTTTTAGAGAATTTTGGTGCGTCGAACTGTAAATTTCTTAAGTTTTCCACAATCGTATTGTGTGACACAAACGGAACGGAACTTCAAAATCATTTGCGAAGGTGAAATTGCTGGCAAATTGCCAGTTGCCATAATTTTCAAATTAATGCCCACATATTACGGTAACTTTTGGAGGGAGGTGCCTAAATTTTCAAATTAATGACCACATATTACGGTAACTTTTGGAGGGAGTTTAAATCACTTCGATCGATGCATTTGGAGGAGAGCTATATGCTTTGCCTAGCCGCGACGCATGAAACGGGCGCAACGCGGATTTGGTGTGCTCTCAAACCGGAAGAATTTGTATGACCCGTACCCTCCGTGGCCAGTATTGAATGACAAGTTATGAGAGAAGAAGTGTGAATCGAAGAAAGATGACTAATATTAAATGTAGAAGAGGTGAGAGAAGGGCAGAAACAGGCAAACAACGTGAATCCCCGATGGCTATTTTTGGAAGGGGAGAAAAGCGATCCATGACGTGGCCGAGTTACCACGCGATTCCTCTCACAACAGGAATTGATTCATCCATGCAAAAGACAATGGAACATTGCAGAAGAGAAAAGGGAGCCTGACTGGTGGAGATATAAAGAGTGAGAGAGAGAGAGAGAGAGAGATGAAGAGGGAAAAACAGAAGGAGAGAGTATCTGCTTAATATCGATTTCGAGGGAATTTTTAAAGAGGCAGGAGTTGATTAAATTGCCTTTTCTGAATATCGGTGTATATTTCTAAATTGTCAGTAACACAATTTTCTTCTATGTATACAGTTTTTCAAATTATCACAAAATAGAAAACTTTTAAACACATTCGATTGTGAAACAGGCTGATTGAAAAAAGAAACCCCGACATTTAAATTAACTGAGAATCCATTCATTTCTTTTCTCTTTCCCTTCTATTTTCTCTTTCGTTTCTCTTTCTCCAAATTCTGAGAGATTAAATGTCAACCATATTGCACCCTTGGTTTCTTGCCAAATCCTATTCCGGCTCCCTCGCTCTCTCTCTCTCTCTCTCTCTCTCTCTCTCTCTCTCTACCTCTCTCGCTCTCTTTCTCTACCTCTCTCGCTCTCCCTCTCTCTCTACCTCTCTCGCTCTCTCTCTCTACCTCTCTCGCTCTCTCTCTCTGTCTCTCTGTCGCTCCGTCGTTTCTTCATATCCTCATATCCTAGCTCTCTCTCATCTCTCTACCTCTCTCGCTCTCTCTCTCTCTCTCTTCTCTCTCTCTCTCTCTCTCTCTCTCTCTCTCTCTCTCTCTCTCGCTCGCTCGCTCGCTCGCTCTTCGCTGTCTTTTGGCTGTCGTGAATGGTTAACATCTCGTACACAAGAAAAATAGAAGCAATATTTGGTTTGAAGGCAAAAGATGAATCGACGAAAAATGCAACCAAATCCCGAGCGTCAACTGCGGAAAGCACTCGAATTCATATTCATTGATGCTGCGCCAGATAGCATATGGCGATAGAAACAATAGAATTATGCCACACACTCTCTCTCACTCTCTCTCTCGCTCTCTCTCTCTCCCTCTCTCTCTTTTCTCTATTTCTATCTCTCTTACATTTCTTTTATCTCTGGTTTGTGTCTCCCGCTGTCTCATTCTCTCCCACCCCCACTATTCTTCTTCTGTTTGCCTTCATGGTAGTGGAGAACAGGAAAAAGCTTGAGGACGCAGAAATGGAAATGAAAATTCCTTGGGAAGAAGAGAAGCTGACAATGAGATGATGACAGAATGCGCGATCAGATTTGCAAAAGAACTATGATGAATCCAATGATAACGGAGACATGCAAATGAATATCGAAATGGACAATGCACAAGAGAGATTGTTCTCGAAGCAGATGATTGAACTGCGATAATCTGCAAATGCTAGCCAGCTCAGAAAAGGAGGGCTTTCTCTCCCTCTATCTCTCTCATCCCTCTTTCTCACACTTTCTCTCTCTCTCCTTCTCTCTCACTGTCTGTTTCATCTACAAGCCCTCGCGTGGTTACTTGCTGCTTATCAGTAGACTCGAATCCCCTCTCCTCCTGCTCTCTCCTGATCTGTCTACTCCCTCAGCTGCTGTCCATATTCCATTCGTTGCTTTCCACCATCGACCCCGCCCCTTCTCTCTCTTTGCTTCTGTGGAAAGAGGTAGATGTCCTGGAGGCGTCGCTGACCAATCGAAGGGAGAGCCAGTCCATTCTCCTTCCTTTGCCATTCTCGAGAGAAGATCACTCTCATCTCCTTTTATTCACTACAACTCGAATGGTCGTGAGAAAGAAGAAGATTCCACGCGTCTCCTGGAGAGGAGCAGCCTTCACGGCTACAGAGAATGTCGCTATGATGGTCAGTTCTACGCTTCCGTCTCTCTCTCACCTCCTCTCACTGATCCGTCTCGCTCTCTCTCTCTCTCTCTCCCCAACGTTATGGGTCTTGAATAAGATAGAAATAAATCTTCATGTAATGTTTATGTTGTCGTAAATCAGCATTATTTCTCTACCGAGCACACACAACAATTCTCAAAATTCTTAAAATTAAATAAAATGTTTCAGCCATAAACATGTTTTATGTACTCAAGTGCATTTGGGTCATGTAACATTTTCGAGTTCACCAAATTTTTCTTTTTATTTCCTTCAATTTCATGGTAGAAACATTAATCTACTTTGAGAATCGTTATATTTATTCCGAAAAGATAGAAAATTTTGATTTCAGAAAACATAAACACTACACGAATATTCCTATTTCCCTTCACTTCCTTCCTCTTCGCACGTTGTTTTCGTGTTTCCCATCGACGCCTGCGAAGTAATATATCTCATGAAGTCATCGCGCGTTTGCATGTTAATGTTGAATAGTTTGTGCCTATTTGATTCGCTCCGTTCTTCGTTTCCCTCGGTAATCACTTTCTTCTTTCTCCACGCTCTCTTGCAACTTTCTTTCTGTGTCTCTCTTTCTCCCTTTTCCTCCTCTCTCTTCTTTCCATTCTCCCCACTCTTGTGTCTCATTCGAGTCGTGGCCAGTTGTTGCCCATAATGTGGGTGGCAGCTTCATAGCTGCCTACATGTGGAATAAGAGTAGTATGTACATAAATACTACTTGGTAAACAGTGAAAGGGTGAGGGGAATAACCATTTATAAAATTGATGCTCCATTTTTTTCGAACGGAAATGTAAAAATAATGGCAAATAATAAGAGCACAATTCACATACAATTTAAATCTTAAGAAGTCCATCGAAAGGCGCCTTTACATTTTGAAAAAGATACGGTAAAATTAAAATCAAATATAGTGATGAGACAAAATAAGAGCACTCTTTTGGAAAGCAAGCAACATCCAAATTCTTTTAGGATATAACCTAGTTGGAATATCACTCGCTCTTCATGTAGTCGCACCCCCCCCCCCCCCCCCCTCCATCCCCCTTCTCTCAATCCTCCCCCCTCTCTTTCACTCTCTGTCTCTCCTTTTCCTCCTCCCTCCTCTCCTAAATGTTCTCTACCACTTCCTCTTTCACTCTCTTCCCCCCTCTTACACCCTCTCTCTCTCTTCCCCTTCCACTCTCTCTCCCCCTCTTTCTCCCCCCCCTTCCCCTCTTTCATTCTCTCTTCCCCCCTTCTTTCCTTCTCTCCTCCTCCCTCCTCTCCTAAATGTTCTCTACCGCTTCCCCTTTCACTCTCTTCCCCCTCTTTCACTCTCTTCCCCCTCTTCCACTCTCTCTCTCTCCCCCTTCCACTCTCTCTCTCCTCTTTCTCCTCCCCCTCTTTCATTCTCTCCCCCCCCTCTTTCCTTCTCTCCTTCTCCTTCTCCTTCCTCTCCTAAATGTTCTCTACCGCTTCCTCTTTCACTCTCTCCCCTCTCTTCCACTCTCTCTCTCTCTCTCTCCCTCTCCCCTCTTCCCCCCTCTTTCATTCTCTCTCTTTCTCTCTCTCTCTCTCTCTCTCTCTCCCTCTCTCTCTCTTTTCCCCTCGTTCTCCCTCCCCCTCTTTCATTCTCTCCTTCTCCTTCTCCCTCTTCTCCTAAATGTTCTCTTCCTCTTTCACTGTATTTCTGCTCGACTCTCCGATCCATTCAGAGGCCAGCAATGCCATACGAAGAATGGATCTCTGAGCACTTCAAAAAAATATTTGTTGCTGCTCGTCTTCTTTTCACCTTTTGATGCCTTTCCTGTCGTTCTACGTTCCCTTTCTCTCGCTGATTCCTTTCTTTCTCTTTTCCTTTTTCTCTCACCACCCTATGTCTCATCTCTCCCTCTCCCTTCATCCTCAATCTCTTCTCTCTCACTCTCTTCACTCTTCTGAAACTGGTCAATTCTCGGCCTTTCTTGTCCGAGTCTCTCTGCTCACAACAGACACGACTTGTCCTCTTCGGTTATCGACGTTGGCGCGTCCATTCATTCTTTTTTTTCCTTGACATGACCTGAATTATACGTACATACATATGTATATTTATATAGATATACATACAGTACCACTCAACGGCGAGGGGTCAATTCTATAGCGGCTATAGCGGCTATAGCCAAATGGGCCAAGTGGAATATCTCGGCGCAGAACGAGTTTTCGGGCAAATGACATATCAATATGAGATCCTGGAATTTTTCTACACTTATTACATTAAAAAATCTTGAAAATCGTTGCAATTTTGAGAAATCTGTGTTTTTGTATGACATACAAGGCAAATTTGGTGTGTTGTCCGGTAATGTTCGGTGCATAGTGTATTTTTAGTGCTTGGCAAGTTGCCATTTTAAAGTGAAATGTTGGTTTGGGTTGCTTTGGTTTTTTTTACCTTTTTCAGCTTTTCATTTGCCGTTCTTTTTTCTTCTAGTGATTCCGCGTTACGGGCGCCACGGATCACGGCACGCGGGCTATTAGAGCGGGACCGGCAGCCGAAGGCGCCGCTCGACGGCTAAGCGATGCATTAGATCCGTCACTTTTCTTTATTTCATTATGAATGGTTCAATTTTCGTGTTTTATTTTTATTTTTACAAATATTTCGTTTATGGAAGAGAACTTGATGCTTTGTGGATACTCTTGCAGTGCCGGCATCGCGCGTTACTGGTTGTCCCGAGCGATCTGAGATGCTCAACGACTTGATAACACCAACAACTTTACTGGTTAATTGAAACGTGAATGAACATGAACAAACAAAACAAGGTTCAACGAATTGTTATGAAATATTATACTACTTCTACGTTTGCACAGCTATAATCGGTAAATAAAAACAGGGTGGCATATTCAAAGTTAATAAAAACAGGGTGGCATATTCAAATTCATATTCAAAGTTTGTTAATTTCGAACTTACCTACCTCGATATCGTCACTACTTAAGATCCTCCATCACTTCTTCCCGACGAATGAGTCAGAAAAGGCGATGCAAGAGAATAATGCAGTTCAGCTTATCAACGGCTATGCGCGGAAACAAAAGAGGTCTTTAATTATGACAGTTTCCAGTAACTTAAATATTTATCTGTTTGGCATACGAAACACGTTTTAGAAACGCTTCGCAGTCCCATGACGGTGGACAACCGGATGATGACGCGGGTCGTGAGAGAAGCCGTAGCCGTTCACGCAGCTTCAACAATTTTGGGGCTTCTGAAGATGAATTTTAGAATGCTAGAGAAGAACGGAAATGTTACTTATTTTTTAGCATACTTATTATATCATGTTAATTAACAATCTGTTGTGTTTCCCAGTTTTGATACAACCATTAAAGACATTTGGATTATTACAAGCAGTATTAACAGAACACAAAGTTGTAAACTATTGATGAAACCTGGAATTTTGCAAGTTGTTGATTGCCATTTGATGAATCGCTCGGGACAACCAGTAATGCCGGCACTGCAAGAGTATCCACAAAGCATCAAGTTCTCTTCCATAAACGAAATATTTGTAAAAATAAAAAAAAAACAAGAAAATTGAACCATTCATAATGAAATAAAGAAAAGTGACGGATCTAATGCATCGCTTAGCCGTCGAGCGGCGCCTTCGGCTGCCGGTCCCGCTCTAATAGCCCGCGTGCCGTGATCCGTGGCGCCCGTAACGTGGAATCACTAGAAGAAAAAAGAACGGCAAATGAAAAGCTGAAAAAGGTAAAAAACCAAAGCAACTTTAGCGACAAAGCAACCCAAGCCAACATTTCAGTTGAAAATGGCAACTTGCCAAGCACTAAAAATACACTATGCACCGAACATTACCGGACAACACACCAAATTTGCCTTGTATGTCATACAAAAACACAGATTTCTCAAAATTGCAACGATTTTCAAGATTTTTTAATGGAATAAGTGTAGAAAAATTCCAGGATCTCATATTGATATGTCATTTGCCCGAAAACTCGTTCTGCGCCGAGATATTCCACTTGGCCCATTTGGCTATAGCCGCTATAGCCGCTATAGAATTGACCCCTCGCCGTTGAGCGGTACTGTATATTGGTTCTCAAAGATATCTCATAATTTTCTCTATGCGGGCAACAGAAAATTCCTCTAAAAGATGCCTGGCAATAATGGACTCCAAAGATTAACATCAACAGTGCACATGTAAGTAAAAAAAATTCACACATTTAAAGACAGTGTAAGAATAAGAACTGACATCGCGGGCTTCACCATTCTTCCTACTAGCGATAATTAAGGCAATCACAGATATCTATTCTAGACGGAGATGTTGCTGAAACATGGAGACATTTTGTAGAGAAGCTGAGAATGACAGAATAAAGGTGGATTAAGAATGAGGTTAAGAGAGAGAGTGAAGGAGAGAGAAGGGGAGAGAGAGAGGGAGAGAGAGGATGAGAGCAAGAGAATGGGTAATTGAGAGGCAGTGTCGCGTTGTGCAAAAAAAAGAACAGAAAATGCAAGTCGAGACACTGAGAAAAGTGTCGCAAGTCTGTGACGTATTTTAAGCGTTTCCTTCTCCTTTTTCTCACTGAATCTTTCTGCACTTTTCCAGCTTTCATCTTTCCATCACTTCTTTCCCGATTCTCTCTATCTCTCGTCTCTCTTCTTCTGTTTCGGTCTCTCTCTCTCGTTTTCCCTCTCACTCTCTCCCATCTCTTTCTCTCTCTCCCGTCTTTCTCTCCTTCCCTCTTACTCTAGCAATCTCTATAGCTGTCCACTTTCTCTATGTCTCCGAACAGCTGAGGGCATATCCACTGGGAGTGTGTCTCTCTCTCAATCCTTGTTGCCATTTGCTTCTGTCATATTCCTTCTTTGTTATCCTTTCTATCTCTTCCAAAATCACATATCACCTTCCCTTTGCATAGATGATGTCTTCACGCCTTACTCCTATTTCTCCCTGTCCTTATCTGAGACTTTTCCAATTTCCAAGTGATCTCTTATTCTGCCGTGAAATGCGTGTTCCCTTGCCCTACTCGTCTTCTTTGGAATTTAGACGGCGGTAATAGTTTTGCTTTTTCAATTCTTTCTGTGCGAGAGAATTTACAAGCGTAGGACGAATGCAATTTACTAAATAAATAAAAGTATATTCATCGAAAAATAATATTCAGAACCCGCTCGCTATAATTTCTTGCGCTCCATTGAACATCGATGTATTTGCTTGAATATCTTTTTGTTCTTTCGTTCTCCGGGCTTCCTGGCCCTGAGATTCGCCTGTGGGCGTTTGCTGTAGATTTAAAAGATTCTTGGCAGATATGTACTCATGGAAGGCTCTTTGCCTTCTCTCTTCACTTCTTTCTATAGTTCTCTATTTTTTGTCCTCTCTTTACCCATACTTTCATGTGTCTCCGATTTCTTCTCGTGCCAATTGTGAAGGTTCCCTCTATGCCACTCTCTCTCTCTCTCTCTCTCTCTCTCTCTCTCTCTTTCTTTCTTTCTTTCTCTCTCTCTCTCTCTTTCTCTCACTCCCTCCATCTTACTCGTCGTCTCCTTCACTAGTTGGATGAGAGAAGAGTCTCGATGTCATAGCGTTTCTTTCACTTTCCTCCTCTTTATCTGAATATGTACGAAGTAGGCCCTTGTGAGTTTCTGTTCGCTATGGCCGCCGTGTCCCTTCTTAGCAACGTGGCACTTTGAGACAATAAGCCGGGAATAAGAAAGCAACCAACCTCTCTCCTCTCCCTCTCTTTTCTCACCCTTGCTCTCTCTATCTCTCTCTTTCTATTTCTGTATCTCTTTCTCTCTCTCCCTATCTCTCGCTCTTCCTATCCCTATTGTGCTCACTCTGTATATCTCTCTCCCTACCTGATCCTCTCGCTCTCTCACTCTCTTTCTCTCCTTATGTTTTTCAATCACACCACCCCTTTCAACCGCTTCCCCTCTTCCATTCACGAAATTTCCCACGATTATACTAATCGTAAATATCGAGAGTTCTGCACTAATATTTATTAAATGTACTTTCTCTATCAATTAGTCCATAGCGGCTGCCTTTTCTTATTGTAAGATTATTGCGCCACCAAATACATTATTTAGCTCGAGTAGTTAGACACCCAATCTCTACTCATCTACCGCCACCTCTCTCTCTCTCTCTCTCTCTCTCTCTCTCTCTTTCTCTCTCTCTCTCTTTCTCTCTCTCTCCCATCTCCATATTACGCATAACATTCTGCGCGCAGCGAAATCTCATTCATTTTAAAGAGAAATGCTGGGAAAGGTATAAAGCGAAAGATATACTAAGTTCATATATTTACATATGTACATATGCACACAGATACGAGAGAAAACAGGTAAAGAGAGTTAGTTGAAAAAAGCACATCTGGAGAGATTGCGCGAACTGAATGGGATACATATCACAAAGTGGATATAAGGAGAGAGTGATAAAGAGAGATAAAGAGAGAGAGAGATTTAAAAAATGCGAGATAGAGAGATAGGGAGGGATAGAAAGAGAGAGAGAGAAGGGAGAGAGAGAGAAAGAGAGAGAACGAGAGAGAAAGAGAGATAGCGTAGGAAGAAGGGAAGAATCTGACTAATTGACTCCTATTAGCATGCTAAAGCCTTGATCTTGTCATTGAAAGACTTGCAGATAAAAGGTCCTCTTTCGCAATGATGAGATATTCTTGCACACTAATCTTCATTCTTCTGTCGCTCCTATTTGGGACCATTCCGATGCGGACTACAACTACACCTTGCTGCAGCACACTTTATATCCATTATTTTCTTATTGGAAATTCACCTACAGCAAAAACAGCTATTTGTAACAATAATGTTATCAAACAGTGAATGAGAAGCAAATGGATGGGTCTAAACAAGAGTGTACATGGAAATCAGCCTTACAAAAGAGGAAAAGTAGAAAAGAGGAAGAAAAACAAAAACACAAGAGGAAAAATCTGCGTATAATACAGACTAAAATGAGCTATTTGTTTTCATTAAGTTGAACATTATCCACGCCATCACTAACTACCAAGTTACAAGGAATATCCTATAATAAAGTCGCTTTCTAGCACAAGAACTAGTAACTGTGGCAAGGAACAACAGACTCTGAGCTGCTGGCTTTCACTTTCAATATGTTCCTGAATCCGCAAGCTTAACTTATACCAAAAGAAAAAATGGAGGGAGAGCAAACACACAGATCACATCCATTCCACAACACAACAGGAATTTCCAGCATAAATACGGAATCATGGTAGAATCAAGATTCGAGTATGCATTCCAGATGGCCGAGACGGTACCGAAGGGAATACAGTGGGGAATGGCGAAACAGGTGTCGAATCCCTTGGCGCTGCAGTGAGAGTCGCGGCAGGATCAAGCGTCAGACCAACTGAAGAAGAATTTTGAATTACATATGAAAATCCACCGTATTCAAAGTAGAAAGGAACATTCCCAACTTACAGTATTACAGTAACCCGTAAAATGGCCCCTAAAAACGTAAAATGCGTCGAAAAATGAATAATTCAAATAAAAAGAACATTGCCGAGTTGATGAGTCTATTGATGATAGCTAACTAACGTGTGGTCACGTTCAAATAACGAATGAATTAATGATTTTAAAAAAGAAGAAGAAAGAACCACGAACCGTCCCGAGTGCACGAGCAATGCGGAGCTGGAGAGCTGGAGAGTGGAGCTGGAGAGCGGAACTGGAGAGGCGACGGGAGCATCTCGGCCGGTGGAGCAGCGCCGTCTTGCGCGGCTGCCGCTGAGTCCACTTCCATCTTAAGAGATAGAAAGAGGGAGAGAGAAAGAGAGATGCAAGTATTAGGATTGATTACACATTCATCTAAAGATCTTCACCCGAGTTGGAAAACAAAACGACAAAAAAGAAAAAGGCCTAGATTGGTGTTAGATTGGCCTAAATTGGTGTCAGTTGTGGCGCTATTCTAAGAAAAAGACACATGACCAATCACAAACAAACTGCAAACAATCCCCCAATATGTTTAAGGTTTTCATTTAGGAAATAAGCATAAGCAGTATAAGAACCTGGGCCTTCTCCTCTTCGTTCAGCTCGGGCAGATTGGCTGGCGCAGTTTCTGCTGCAGCCGCGGCGGCCTCCTTCGTCTTGTCGTCACTCACGTGATGGCATATATAAAAACAATAAAGCATAGACTTAACTGTAAACGGCAATTAAAATAACATACTCATAATGAAATTACATTACTATTACAATCCAAATGCTAATTTAGAGTGAATCTTTCATGGTTCATGACAGTACGCCGTTACTTTTACCACAAATACTATATTCGTAATTTGGAGCTGGACGATGAAAGGTAAAACGGTTATGCCAATGCGCATTGGCATAACCATTTTACACATGAGGTTGATCTCGTCTCCAAGAATTGCATGCTCTCTCGGCCTGTCCTCGTTACCCAAACATTACCCCACAGCCTTTTCCATGCCATTACCCATGAGGGTAAACAATGGTGGCATGCTAGACAGTACGAGAGAGCACGCTCATGCTAGAGATTCAGACAGATTATCCTCATGGGTAACATCCTGAGGATTACCCCTCAAAAAGCGACACTTTACGGCAGTGTTTTAAGAGAATTTCTTTGGGATATCCTCTTGCAGGAGCTCGATCGAGATATTCTTTTCATTTTCTATTTTAAGAAGCAAAAAGAGCGCGCGGTTTAACAGGCTGAGGACAGTGAACAAGATATTTACATATATTTCCGGCTTATATTCCGCCTCATAATACATCTTATTAGGCTTTCTGACACACGAAAGCACGAGCATACTGATAAAAGTTAACTGTATAAATTAAGATTGAATAGCTTATGGTTTGTTTTTTTCTCTTTTATTCTCTCGCTCTTTATTTCTCTCCTCCTCCGCCTCTCCTTTTCCGTCTCACATTCTCTCTCTCTCACATTCTCTCTCTCACTCTCTCTCCCTCTCTCTCTCTCTCTCTCTCTCTCTCTCTCCCTCTCTTACTCTTATGTCTCTCTTTCCTGGATGTTTTCTTTTCATTTTCTTTTCATCTCTGTTCCTTACTTGTATCATGGAATAGAAGTGCATGTTCCTTTCGTAATCCCCCTGGGACTTGGCAGCTTTCAACTCTTTCTATCTTTACTCATCCTTTCCTCGTCCATGCAAAGCAAAGATCGTTTCTTCCCTCTCATTCTTCCATTCTCGCGATTTCTTGCTGTTCAAATCTCGCCGATTCCTTTGGGATCGCCATCAGATGCTAAATTAATTTTGATTACAACATTCATATTTTCTTCTTAAACGTATTCTTTGTTTTTAATTTTAGTATTAGGTAGCGATGTATGTGAATGATAAAGGGAAGGGAGACGTATCCTGCAAACTTCCTAACATCTGCAAATAACTGCACTGGTCCTCTTTGATTCTTCCTTCCATTGACTCGCTCGATCGGTTCTGCTTCTAATATGTGTCCTAGTGTTCTTAAATTTAATTCCTTTTCCGTTTACACGAGCTCGCATATCCTATCCCGTGCATGGAAATGCAGAGGAGCATTACCTAACTTTATGATTCCTTGCTTTCTTTTTTCGGCTTGTTTTCTCTGCAACTCTCTTTTTGGCTCTCTTTCTCGCCCCCTATATTTTCATGACTCTCTCTCTCTCTCTCTCTCTCTCTCTCCTCGTTTCTCTTTCTCCCATTTGCTTCTATAGTTGATCTTCCTGTGTCTCGGTTTCCGCTACGGCACAACAATTCCTCCCTGTTACTTTGTACTAGGTTGGTGCCTTCTCATTCTCCTCCTGCCTCCAGTTCACTAGCATCTTTGCCTAGTCAGTACAAGTAGTCCCATTTTTCTCCTTGCTCCTCTCAATCTACTATTCAGTTGGTATAAAAGGTGATTTCTTCTCTAACTTTGTAATATTGTTGCGCTGATATTTATCGGCTTGACAATTAAAGGAAGTATCCGGCGAATAATTATACAGTAGCGCTAGAGAACCGGTTTGAATGCGCGCGCTCATAAAGTTGCCTGTCGTTCGGTCGAGAGAGCATATGAAAGAGGAGGGCGGCTCTGAACTACCGTAGCTAATTCTCTACCCGCTATTTTTCACTTTGCTATTGCTCAGAATGTAATGAGAGAAAATCGCTCAAACTTTCTGGATATATGTTTTACGCCAAGATGAACATGTTCAGATAGAGAAAAACTTAGGTTAATTATTCCCCGGGTACCTCCTTTAAGAGAAAAAAGTAGGCAAGAAAGACGAAAAGTGGATGTGGAGAGAGGAGGGCAGACTTTCCTTGCTAACCAGAGGATCTCTCCCTTCTCATCTCTCGCGTCTTTCCACTGCCAGATTTCATTCCAAGATGGCATACATCCTTATTCTCTCTTCCCCTCCTCCTTCTCCTTCTCTGTTCTCTCTTCCCCTCCTCCCTCTCCTTCTCTGTTCTCTCTTCCCCTCCTCCTTCTCCTTCGCTCTCTCTTTCACAGCATCTTCATCCTCTTCTCTACCTCTCTCTTCCCGTATCAGTCTCTCTTTCTGCTTCACTCGCTTCTAATTCCATCCAGCCGTCCAACTTTGGTCTTTTGTCGTGGCAGCGACAATTAGCCAAGGACCAAACCCTCCCCTCCAGCAGATTCGAGATCTTCTCCCTCCTTTCCCCGTCTCTCCCTTCTCCTCAATGATGCAACTCAACATCTTCAAGTGGCTAATTAATGTATGAGTTGTCTGCGTTGATGTGTGTCTAGGGGTTAGTGACTTCTTTGACAGTGTCTGCCAGCTTCCTCGTCATGCTCCTCTTTCCCCCTCACCGACCCTCACTCTCTCCCGCTCTCTCTCTCTCTCTCTCTCTCTCTCTCTCTACTTCTTTCTCTCCTCTCTCTCCTTCCACCTAGCCGTACCCTCACTCTCCCGCTCTCTCAACTTTTTTCTCTCCTCACTCTTATCTTGTCTGGTGATAAGATATGAGCATGATTCTGAATCCATAATTGCCCGTAACCCTCATCATCCTCCTACCTCATAGATACGAAATAGTGTGAAAAGGTTTGGTGCATAGCTAAAAACTCTTATCACTACTATCTGTCTACATATTTCTCATTCGAATCCACCGTTGGGGTGTTATTTTGATTGCTTAATCAGAATTATAGCTGTCGTCCATTGAGAGGGCCAATGCCTTTGTCGCGTTTTCCAGATGAAAGAGAAGATGAAAAGAGCTACAATAATGGTAGAGGAGAAATGAAAGAGTTGTGTTGAGTCGGCAGAGATGGCCATAGGCCGTGAGGCCTTGTCCCTGGAACCTCTCTCGGCTGCCTCGCGTTGCTGGCGAACTCAGCCGCAGTTCTCTGACGAACTCCTCGACCGCCTCAACCACACCGGTCAGTGGACTCAATGCTCTGTTCGTCTAGAAGAGATCTCCCTTCCAGATGCCTCTTCCTCGAATGGAGAAGAGGAAGTCAGTGCTGCCCGCGAGGCCTGCCGAGAGGACAGCCTCTACCCTCTCTACTTCAGACATATCAATGCCGGTCGCATGCTGGTGAGAAAAGCCTTTAATCCTCTTTTTATCATGTTTGCTTACATGGCAGTATTTGTCTGGTTGACTCAAGCATGTTAATGTGGTCGTATAGTTGTTAATATTGCGTATGATAATATGAAATTGAATATGAATGCTTCTGACATCAGTGAAGTGAATGGAAATAGCCAAAAAAAACATATAATCAGAAATTTAAATTGTCTAAAAAATATACATTCGTAGATAGATATGAACAAAGAATAACAATAATTTCATATCATAAGGATTCTCTTTTCAGTTTGCGTTATTATTTGTGTTCGGGTTAAGTGCGTGGCAAGCAACTCAAGCAGTTCTCTTGCACACTTGGATACAAGCAGGTCGCCTTTTCTATCATTCTACTTCTTTCATTTATTTATTTATTTATTCAGGCGTTCTGATCTTCCTTTCCTTAACAATAGTTCTACTCGTTTTTCTCTACAAGGGTAATGCTCAGATTCTTTCATGGATTCTAGTCGCATTCTCACTGGTTAGCACTCCTCTTCATTCTACTCTTCCTGCCACAACTCATAATTCAGGCATTGCTGGCGTGTGCTCCGTTGATTTTGCATTCTTCACTAACATTTCTTATAATCTTCATGTGTTACACCCTTCTGCCACTTCCTTTCCAGCCCACGGTCTGACCATTCTATTCTTCTCTTTCTTCGCTTCTTCTTTCCTATGTTCAACTGATACAATTCAGGTCCTCGCGGCTGCCCTGGTCACTGCAATTGGTCTCATTATACAATTTATTCACACGGCTGAGATTCCAGCGGTTAGCCGGAAAATTCCTACCGTGATCTCTTCCCCCCTTCTTTTTTATCCCTCTCTCTCTTCTGACTCTTTGAGATGCTCGCGGATACACTTCTTTTTGTCGGCGTCAACATCGTTGGGTTCTTCGTTTATTATCCAACTGAGCTGGTTCAGAGAAAGACCTTCCGGGAGACAAGGCAAACCAACTTCTCCTTCTCTATCTCTCGATGTCTATCTCACTCATTCTCTCTCTCACTCTCTCACTCTCTCTCTCTCTCACTCTAACTCTCTCTCTCATTCTCTCTCATGCTCTGTTGTCAGGAAGAGCGTGGAGACGAGAATGATGCTTGCGAGGGAGACGGACAAGCAGGAACACGTTAGTCTCTTTATCTTGTCTTCTTTAGCATCCCTCGTTCCCTGTAGGTGCTGCTCTCAGTGTTGCCGAAGCACATTGCATATGAAGTGAGGAAAGACCTGGACGACTCCCTGGCGTCGAGGCAGGAAGAGCGAATGTTTCATAAGATTTACATCCGTAAACACGACCATATCAGGTGCTTCTCCCACTTATCTCGTTTACTTTCTGCATGCAATTCTATTTTATTTCTTTTTGTTGACTTGCCTAATTTAGCATTCTATTTGCTGATATCTGCGGCTTCACAAATTTGGCCTCCCAGTGCACGGCAGAGGAGCTCGTCAATCTCCTGAACGAACTCTTCGGCCGCTTTGACCGCCTCGCTTCTTCCAATCACTGCATGCGGATCAAGGTTCCTTTCGCAGCCAAATCTCTCTCAACGTCACCATTTTCTCTACTGCGCCTCTCTCAATCTCTCCCTCTTTCTCTGCTGCCTTCTCTTTTTCTCTGCTGCTCCTCTTTCAATCTCTCCCTCTTTCTCTGCTGCTCCTCTCTCAATCTCTCCCTCTTTCTCTGCTGCTCCTCTCTCAATCTCTCCCTCCTTCTCTGCTGCTCCTCTCTCAATCTCTCCCTCTTTCTCTGCTGCTCCTCTCTCAATCTCTCCCTCTTTCTCTGCTGCCCTTCTCTCAATCTCTCCCTCTTTCTCTGCTGCCTTCCCTTTTTCTCAGCTGCCCCTCTCTCAATCTCTCCCTCTTTCTCTGCTGCCCCTCTCTCAATCTCTCCCTCTTTCTCTGCTGCCCCTCTCTCAAGCTCTCCCTCTTTCTCTGCTGCCTCTCTCTATTTCTTTCTCCCTTTCTCTGCAGATCTTGGGTGACTGCTACTACTGTGTGTCTGGCCTGCCCGACTACCTACACGACCACGCTGTCTGGGCAGTCCAAATGGGAATCGAGATGATTGGAGCCATCAAGTGTCTTGATTCCTCCTTCTCTGATTTTACTTTTTCCATCTCTCTCCCTTTCTCTCTTTCTCTCATTATTTCTCGCCTACTCCCTTCTCTTACTCATTCCCTCTCTCTGTCTGTCTCTCTCTCTCTCTCTCTCTCTCTCTTTTCAGGCTTGTGCGTGACCTAATGAACGCTGATGTAAACATGCGAGTCGGAATTCATTCTGGTTAGCCTATTTGTCTTTTAAATTTGATCACACGATATTTAGATCATACGCTGTGCAGGTCGTGCTCACTGCGGCGTTCTGGGTCTGAAAAAGTGGCAGTTCGACGTGTGGAGTGATGACGTCACCATTGCCAATCACATGGAAAGCGGAGGGCTGCCAGGGTTCAGTTTACATTCTCTCTCTCTCTCTCTCTCTCTCTCTCTCTCCCTCTCTCTCTCTTTCTTTCTTCTCTCTCTCTCTCTTCTCTCTCTCTCTCTCTCTCTCTCTCTCTCTCTCTCTCTTTCTCTCTCTATTTTTCAACTGACATATGTTCATCCTCAGTTCTATGCATCATTTGAGTACATTAAAATTGTGTGTATTTTCATGGATGATTTTCTCTCAAATTCCTTTTAGTCGAATTCACATAACCGATGCCACTCTTTCCGCTTTGAACGGTGCCTTCGAAGTAGAGGAAGGAAATGGCGAACAACGGTAACCTTCTCTTTTTTCCATTCCTCCTTTCTTTCCCTCTCTACTCCCCTTTGACTATTGTGTGGACTCTAATGGATTCTCTTAATAAGGATCCTTCATTGCTAGGTCGACATACTTGAAAGATCACAAGATCAAGACATTCTTGGTTGTCGAGGACGAGAATAGAGAGGTCTTCCTTGGCATTTCTTACTCTTCGCTTTGATATCAATACAATATGAAGAAGTGCTCCTTCCAGTCGATTCCTCGGCGGCAGGCAAGATCGAGAGGGAAGGAGCTGCGCATCACTGGATACGAGAATTCAGTGCGAAGGGGCAACAGCATCCGGTACCTCTTACACTCTTTATCTCACACTTTCGAACGGCTTATGCCTCTTCCTTTATGTCCCCCCCTTTAAACTCTCTGTTTCTATCTCGCTTTCTCTCTCTCTCTCTCTCTTACTCTTATTCTCGAATTCCTCGCGGTCTGTGATATCATTCCGCGTACTGCTTAAAGATCACAAAGATTAAATGGATGTCTATAAAGCACTATTTTAGTTACCCTTTAGCATGGTAGAGGCTTTTTTCTTCTTCCTTTTGTTCGCTTTTTTCATTCACTTTGGAAGGCAAGCGTTACCACCGCCTTTAGCCGAATTGTTGCTGGAAAAGCTGGGTCGACATCGAGAAAGATTCGGTATTTATTCGGTCTGAATTTGCATGACGAGTCTTGCATGGAAGAAAGCAGTGAATGTGATTCGTGTGGTGGTTCACTTCTGCTGCATCCTCGTCCTGTTTTGTCACAGTCCAAGCACGACTAAGCAATCACCCCTCATTCATTGTTAATGCAGGACAGTCAAAGGATTTAGAACGTTGAGTCCCGTTTAAAGTCGATCGCTTTTATATCTGAAGTGACATTTATATCTGAAGTTTATGTTTCAGGCAAGTCATCAACAAGAAGATAGAAAAACCACTGGAAGAAGAAGTGGAGAGTTATCTCATTCAAGGCATTCAAGTCATTACTTTATCAACATCAGTTCTTTGTCAAGGATTTTAACCTAAATTGAGAATGCTCCGTGCAGGCAATCAACAAGGAAACATGGAGAAGGCAGTATTGCAACAAGATGACTCTTTGCTTTCGTCAGAAGAAAGTCGAGGAAAAGGTTCCTTTCAAAACGTTCACTATATACATATCTCATCAATTTTGGTGTAGAAAACAAAATTGACATAGAATAAAAATTAACATAGAATAAAAATGGTGTAGAAAAAATGTTATTTTGCAGTTTTGCGAGACGAAGGAGAACGCACTGATTGTCCAGCTGTGCGCATACCTCACTCTCTTTCTTATCACTTCTGCCATTCTCATCGTCGGAGAGATTCAGTCAGCTCCTTCATTCTTATCAATGAAGATATCCATATCTGCCTGTATCAGTATGTTAATAGAGATAGAGGTAGGAGCGAGAGAAAGAGAGAAGGAGAGAGTGTATGTGAACAGCGAGTCCGTGAGCGAGAGAAAGAGAGAAGGAGAGAAGGAGAGAGTGTGGGTGAACAGCGAGTCCTTGAGCGAGAGAAAGAGAGAAGGAGAGAGTGTGGGTGAACATCGGTGAGCGACAACAAAGAACTAAGAAATTTTGCAAATTTTGTACTGCAGCGTATGCTAAAGGAAGTGAATGTATCGTTGGATATGATTTAGATCAATCCTGTTGTACATCTTCGTAGTGATCGCAGTCCTCGCTCTTGGCTTCTCAGTTGTCTTCGTCGGTCTGCGTTCCCTAATGGTATCCTGTCTGCTTTCTAGTTCTTCCTCTCGCATGCAATGAATGCCTTGAGTTGCGATCGTTGCGAGTTCGCGAGTGGAAGTCGAAGAGTCCGTCCTCGGCCGACCCTCCCCATCTCGTGCAGCGACCACTTCGAATTGCACTCGTCACCACGCTCATTCTTGTCGCCAACTCTTTTCTCGTCGCTGGCATCCGGGTCTCATCTTTCTCCACTTCTTTCATTCTCTCTTCTTTTACTACTCTCCTGTTTCACTCACTCTCTCCCTCTTTTCACGCTCTCTCCACTCTCCTTCTCGATAGTCTGACCAGAATATATTCAGCACTTGTCTGATGGAGAGTGCAGCTTCTTCTGCAATTCCGGGAAAGGAAAATTGACTGGTGAGGAGTGCGAAAGTCTCCGACCCTTTCAAATCGAGGTACATTCTTCCTACCCAGTAAGTGAGCATAGATTAAATAATTGAGATCTTCTTCGAAGCTGTGCTTCTCTTATTTATCTCCTCCTGTGTTTTCCTCTCTCTGCTGGCCATCACCAAGGTATTTCTTCTCTCTTCTCTTTTTTCCAATGCACTCCTTCACCCTTTGCAGGTTCTCATGCTAGTTGTCCTGAGTAGCGTGATTCTGGCCCTTCTCTGGCTCTCCCGCTTCCCTCAACTCGCCCATCGGCAGTTTCACATTTGGCTCAACTCTAAGGCCGACCTGGCCTTAGGTGACATCTCGGTCTTCTTCGCCGAAAATGCCACCCTCTCTCAGCAGTTGGATGTCTTTTGCGAGTCAGTCGCGATTATCATCTGTTTCTGTTGTTCTCCTATCTCTCCCTCATTCGGTGTTCAGGGAGCAGTCATCCTTCTCCGACCTGCGAGTTCACTTCTCGATTTTGATGGTGATTGCCTTGGTGTTGGTTGTGATGCAGTCAAGGAGATCTGAGCTGATCTGCCGATATGATTTCATCTGGAAGCTCCAGGCACTCGATGAGCAGCAGGAAATGCAGAGGAGACACGCTCAAAACAGACTGGTACTGATTAACTGTTCAGATCTGCAATCACCAAACAGTCAGGAAGTGTAATTGTATGTGAGTTTTAGGTACTCGAGAACGTCCTCCCTTCGCATGTTGCAACGACGATTCTGGAGGATCGCGTTAATAATGGCTTGTACAATGAGGTGTCTACGGAATGCCCCCTCAGATACCATTCTTATGATGGCTGTGTTTATTAGCGGAATACCATTGAATGAGCACGGAGTGGTTGGCTATGTGAGTCATGGCTGTTCAGGACTGTCCGGATGCCTGCATCGCCTTCATCACAATCACTGAATTCTCCAAGTTCTATATCGAGTTGGATGGCAACAACGAGGGCGTGGAGTGTCTTCGACTCCTCAATGAAATCATCTCCGACTTCGACCAAATACTCGACGACAAGGAATTTGCATGCATAGAGAAGATTAAGACCATTTCCACCACTTACATGGCTGCTGCTGGACTCAGGGAGAAGGTCGAAGGTACACTGAAGATTCTCTCTTCCCTTCTCTCATGTCTTCTCACATTCAGGATCACAACATGTCGTTGCAATCGCTCTGTTTGCGATACGCGTTCTTGACAAGATATGCGATATAAATGATCATTCCTTCAACAACTTCAATCTCCGAATAGGTATTTCTTTCGTTGTTTCTCTTAAAAATATGACGGTAAGAGCTAAAAAAAATAAAACACGGATTTCTTAGTTTGCAACGTCATTTATACTGAGCTTTCCGTTTATTATCTCTCGTTCATGCTATAGGCATAAATGTCGGGGGAGTGGTGGCTGGGGTGATTGGCACTCACAAGCCCCACTACGACATCTGGGGAAACTCTGTCAACGTAGCGAGTCGGATGGACAGCAGCGGAGTGCCAGGAGAAATACAAGTTCGTCTTTTCTCACTCTCTTGAGATCAGCCTCTTACGAAGAGCAACTTCGCATCGAGGATGCACACAAAGAAATACGTGTTGAGATTACTGAAGAGACGAAGAATATTCTGGAGGCTGAAGGCTGGCCAGTCATTCGCCGAGGTCAAATCAATGTCAAAGGCAAAGGAATTATGACGACTTATTTCATTGATCACCGCAAAGTTAGAGAAACGTTTCCCGGCCTACAGGACTGGAGAAACCCCAATGATGACAAGTAGAAGATTACCATTCAATTAACGCTCGTCCTGATCTCGCTAGACATTATCTTTTCTTATTATTATTATTAATTATAGTTGTATAGTTGTGATGAGCATCTCAGTATAAGCCAAAGTATTACTTGTTCTCTCTCTCTATCTCTCTCTCTCTCCCTTTCTATTTCTATCTCTCTCCCTCCCTCCCTCTCCCTTTCTATCTCTCTCTCTCTCTCTCTCTCTCT
This sequence comes from Allodiplogaster sudhausi, assembly GCA_945643635.1. NCBI lineage: Eukaryota > Metazoa > Nematoda > Chromadorea > Rhabditida > Diplogasteridae > Allodiplogaster > Allodiplogaster sudhausi. The sequence continues at coordinate 1,330,815 of CALZFC010000043.1, read as the reverse complement.
CTCTCTCTCCCTTCCCTCTCTCTCTCTCTCTCTCTCTCTCTCTCTCTCTCTCGCTCTCTGGCTATAGCTTTCGGTATTAATCGCACTCTTATTTTCCCCTCTCTCAATACGTGTATGCCTATTTGTGTGTTACAAAAAGAAATAGACTCGAGTGCCTCTTCATAGCGTTTTGCTTGTTTGGACTTAGGAAATCGAGTGTAGCCAATTAACGGGAGCCTTCTAAAACACGTTAAAAAAATATTTCTCTAGATTCGTCGTTCTGTAACATTACATTGTACTCTTGTCATAATGTACATAAATATGCATCGTTGACCTGTATGAGCCATTTTCATTCGGGTAAAATTGTTCGGATAAACATCATTTTGCACCAAAAGTAACAGTACAAGGAGAGTTAATATAAGCATAGGGTGAACAAGTGAGGAGAGAGGTCTCCGGCTATCTACACATCACGATTAGCTCATAGGACTTATCGGAAACCCCTAGCACCTATAACAGAGATTCTCGTGCAAAGGTTGGAATGATTTCTCTAACGATGATAAGAAAAGCCAACTTTGCGCTTCTTGTTGTTGTGGCCAAGCATTTCTCTGACCAATCATCGTTCACGTTCTTCCCTTCTGCAGTTCCTGCAGCAAAAGAAAGGAAAGGAACAGCGACTGTGAGAGAGAGCTGGGGAGAGCATAAAGAGACTGAAGAACGACCCTTTGGGGCCACATCAAGATAATGAATGACCTTCCATTGCAATTTCAAGAATTGGGCCAGCTATAATAAGACTGGTCAGACAGCAGAGTGCGGGATTTTACAGCATATTTCAGTCGTCGTTTTCTGCAGTTTCCAACGTTAAAAAGCTTTATACCGAATAAAACGAATGCAAACACATTTAACGAGTGGGCGGAGCACGAGTTTGTTTTTCTTCTTCAACAAGCGGCTTCCTCCCTAAGTTAGAAAAGATTTTCAAATTCTTCATTAAACACATATTATTATAGAAGAATAAAAATACACCAACAAGCACATTAAACAAAATAATAAGGAGAGAGGAATTTGGAGGGAGGGAAAAGGGCGGTCTTTCGCATCCACATCTCTTATCATGGAAGTGACCGAGCCCTCGAAGATCTTACTCTCGAAATGAGTAAGATCTTCGAGTAATTATACACCCTGACCAACTTTCCATGATTACATAGTAATCTTTCTCGCTCTCTCTCTCTCTCTCTCTCTCTCTTTCTCTCTCTTTGTTTCCCCCTCTCCGTCTCTCTCTCTCTCTCTCTCTCTCTCTCTCTCTCTCTCTCTTTCTCTCTCTCTCTTTCTCTCTCTCGGTCTCTCCCCATCACCCTCTAACTTGTCTGCCCCCTCTCTCTCTCTCTCTCTCTTCTCTGCGAACTATGACAATCGGCATGGCTTTTGGCCTAAAAAGCAGAGTGTTGGCACGCTTATTTGACTGCAATACGGTTGGTTTTCAATATCCGATCCACCAAAACTCATGCAATCTTGCACGTCAAACCTCTAAACAACACTAATCACATCATATGTTAAGAAAGCACTGTGCACAGCAATGTAAAAGGCTACCCAATAGTCTGTGACCCCAATGGTTACAACGGGTGAACTCCATACCTCTCAGTAGTATTTATGGTGTGTTGTTCATACAATTCTTTGGTTTTGAACATTTCGCCTTGCAGAGTTTTAGAAAGGGCAATTAAAATGTATTTGCGCGAATGTGGTTTCGTATTTCAGTTCAGATTTACATTTTGTGCTGCCAAAATCTTCGAGAGCATATTCTAGTTGCAATTTATGTTCGACATTTTAAACATTGATACCCATGATTTTAAGATGTTTTCGTGCATTTTAAGGGCCTGTTCAATTTAGGCGAATGTTCAGCTATCCTTTGTTCAAATAAATTAGGTGTTTCATTATCTAACGCAGCCTGAGCTTCAAATGATGATAATCGTCCACGTGGTTAATACGATTTGATGAAATCTTCCGCCCTTGAAATGAGTCCTCCCCCCTGTAAATTCGTTCGCATGATATTGCTTGAACTGCTCGCCCATGTCATGATAGCATAATCTTTCTTTTGGTTAATTATATCGGTTCTGCTGAATAGTACTAGAACTATTTCGTCTTTTGTATTCAATTTTTGTCGTTTGCATTCCTGTTATTTCCGCTTGATCGGGTGGTTTTTTTTTGTCCGCTGATTTGTTTGCACATTTACTTTGATTAACAGAGTCTATTCTGTTTCTTCTCTGTGATTCTCCGCATTGAAGCTGTTCTTATTGAAGGAACACTGCATGGATGATCTGTTGTCGGTGGCTCTCAGTGAGGCCGGCCTTGAAGAATTCTTCCTGCCACCTAGCACTGGTTCCGACGGCGGATCTTCTACCGCTGAGGTTGGTTTTCCAGTTATATTTCTCATCTTATATTTCATTCACTTTTTTTTGTTGATAAATTTCCTATTACTTCCAGCAGCCAGCTGTGCCATCTAGTCAAGCAGCATCCCCAGGTCTTTTGCATTCCGAAGGTGACCTTCTCGCCGTCGCTGTTAAGGATATCCTACAGGGGTCAGTTATTTTATGTGCCGGCATGCTTGCCTGTATCACCTGTCTTCTGTCATTTGAAAGGGGCTGAAAGTACGTGCTTATTAGGACCACTGAGGAGGTTGAAACTACTCCGGCAGAAGCATCCCCGGCAGAAACAACTTCACCTGTTGTTCACGAAGCATCTGCGAACTCTTCGCCATCCACTCCAGTCCTCGTTTCAGAACCAAGCCGGGTCAGATTCAGTTCCATTTGCCTCTGAGAATAATTTTTTAATTCTGACTCACAACTCGTTATTGTTACTGTTTATCAGGATAGCTTAGCTATGGCTGCCATTTCACTTAGTAACTTTTAGAATTCGGCGCCTTTAAATCCGCCAAGTTCGGTTCTCAACAACGTCGTTCGTCCCGGTATAATTTATTCAATTTTTTTTTGTTTATCGGTCGAACAAAAAAGTTGAAAATTGTGTTCTCGTCAATCAACCTAAAATCGTGCACAGGGTGGTTTTCGGACATAGAAAGCACGAATATGTTTATGTCATGATTTAGAAAATTTACAGTACTTTCCATCTCTAGATTGGGTTAGATTCGGTTGAAGATATTGCTAAGGCATGCCAACTGGGAGTGCCTGTGTGTTTTCTTGCATTATTCACAGAAAGCACAGCGTCGGTAGGATAATTCGCAAACAGGGCTAATATCGTCAATCCACTATCCATAATCACGCTCTCTTGAGGCGGGGAAAAAGCGGAAACAAAAAGTCCTAATCCTATAGTACTGCACTTAAAAAGATAAATATTATATTGGTGCTCCCCATTCGCGAAAAATTCACGGCGCACGATTCGGGGTTGATTAGCAAAGAAAATTGGATGCCTTCCTCTATTAGGAATTGAATACTAATACAGATTCGTCCGCTGGACAGTATCTGGATGGTTGTCTTAAATGCTGCAATGTTAGGGAATAAAAGCCACTGTCGACGACCCAGAAATTAGGATGGGGAAGGAGGTATTGGGCCAGGAAACCAGGGTGGGCTAGCTGTTTCTGCCAAAAAAATACTCAAAAACATGGTGGGTAGGGCTTTGGGAAGGCCCATAATCAGGGTGGGTCTGTCACATCGGCAGTATCTTTTTTCCCCTGTGCAATGTGTGCCCTCTTGTGCTGCAGGAGTGGTCGCGAGTACTCGGAAGGGTGCAATGACTGCAGCGACCACCAGCCGGGGAGGGTTCCTTCCTACACCTGCGCGAACCGCATCTTCAGTGGCTGGCCCATCTTCTACAGGTTTTACCCTAATTTCAACTAATTGGCTTCTTTCTGTTCGTTAATAGATTGAACATAATATAGCTGTTCTAATTTAGCGATGCTCTCTTCTTCGAAGGAGGGAACACCGCCTGTACGAAGAGTTATGGTCGGCAGCAACGGTATTCTTTATCTTTTTATTCCACTTGATTTGTTTCGTGACCTATTAAAGCATTTAACTTATTTTTCTTTTCATATTAAATGCATTTTGAAGTAGAAAATAGTGAATTTGATTGATTTGAAGGGGCAATCCGTCCTCCCTCTGCCGTTTCCACCGCTCCACGGAGAGTTCTTTTGAAGAGGACAATCCGGACTCCTAATGGGGACATTCTTACCGAAACTCCAGCGCTTCAAACAGTCATTTTAATTTTTTTTATTGCTTTAACTTTTTAAGTAATTTTTTAAAATATGTTTTTAGAAGAAACAGCTTGAGAAGTCGTTCTTTACTTTAATTGTAATAAGGGAAGATTGAGAAGAATGGATTGTTGAGGTGAACGAGCACGGTGAGCATGTCTACCATTCAATTCCTTCCCCCGGCGGTACCTCCAAGGTCATTGGCAAGAGTGCCGCCACTCTCCGCACGAATCTCGGCTAGTTCCTTCTCTCGTCCTTTCCGTTCACTTTCCGTTTCCTTGCTATAAGAGTCACAAATGTAGAACTCGAGCAAGAGGTAACAAATCGGCTTCTATTGTGTTTCGTAACATTTAATGAATTTTGTTGGGGCTCAAATTAAGAATAAATTATGTCTTCATTATTGATAGTATTTTGGCATTCTGAAGGCATTCTGAATTTGGAATAAAATAAGAAAGGGAGGTTTTTCCGTGAGTCATGTGTCGAATAGATTAGCATGTTCTTAGATGGAACACAGCGAGTTGTTGTGAGGAGAGGCAGAGGAGGGAGCAGCGGAGAGCCGAGTGTTGTTGTGGTGAGGCAGAGACAACTTCCACCGGCTGCCCCCGTGTCCATCAGAGGTCTCATTTCCATTCTTTCGCTCATATGTTCTAAGTAGTTTATACCTGTGGTAGTTGTTTCGAGTGAGTGGTTGAATGCCTTGAGAATGTGCAGGTGCACCGGGAGTGATGAGAAGTGGGAGTGGGCAGCTGAGCCGAGTGGGCACTGGCCGCTTCATGGCAGGCGCCGGTCGGTCGCCGGTCCAGGCCTCAATTTACAGGAATTCTGCGCTTCCCAGGTATTTTTCTCTATTTTTTTAAATGTTAGTCTCTGTGATGGAAGTTTGTATAGTTTTCTGGAATAAGATCTAGTAGCCACGGCACTTTTCTTTGCAAATAACACTATTTAAATTGGTCGCATTTCATCATTTAATGACAATGATGAACTATCAGAGGGACTGAGAATGACCGACTGGCCATTGCCAGGATGCCTTCTCCATACACTGAAGACCGCTTCGCTCTCACAAGTAGATCTGCTTCGCCTTCCGGGATCGCAACCACCACAGGTCAGTGACCTCTTTCTCCTTCCCATTCTCTCTCGCACTCTCTCTATCTCTCTCTCGCAGGCCCCTCGTTGTCTGGTGCAGTGAACGTCCGCCGAGGAGTGCTCGGCGGCCCATTGGGTGTTCACCGAATGGCTGCTGGTGCCCCTTCAACCATGAGTACGGCCAATCTCCCTGCATCGCAACAAAGTGTGTTATTTGTTTTGTTCCTTTGTTCAATTTCTTAAACGAACCGTTTAAATGACATCTTTCGTGTTTCTTCAATGCTCTGTAAATTTAACATGACTCTACGATTGAGTCCTGCTTAGTCGTCGCATTCATCTGTGCTTCTTTGCTAGGCTACACGACTTATCGTCCGTACAGCGGACGCAGTCTGCTAGACCGAAGAGGAGTGCGTGGGAGGGGAGGAGGAGAGGGGGGCCAACCTCGGCCCGTCCATACCAAGCCATTCCAGCTGCAACCCCTGCAACTGCAACGTCACTCTCGCCCTGCCTCCAGGACATCTTCTCCCGCCCCTTCTGTTCGTTCCTTCAATTTTATTTTATTTTTTAAGCAGAAATTTTTAGTACATATTGGCGCGGTTTCAAGATTGGTGTGGAATAAGAGGGAAAGAGCTGGAATAGTGTTTTTGATGGTTATAATTGTCAGTCTGCCTACTCACCAATGCCTCGGGCAGCTCTGCTTGGCAGTGAGGGTGGGGATGGTAGGAGAACTCCCGTGAACATCGGCGGTGGAGTTGGCTTCCCCCGTCGACCCGGCACTCCCATGGTTCCAACTTTACTTTTTCTTCCTATTCCAAACATATTCATGTGCTGGTTATGTGCTTTTTGTCTTGACACTTTCAGATGCAAAGTCCAATTTCCTCGAACACTCCGGGAAGGCCTGCAACGCCTAGTGGTAAATCAACTTGTCTTAAATTTATCATGATTTAAGCTATTCGTTATATCAGCCCTTTATATATTTATTTGTTCGAATTTGATGTGTTTCTTTGCTTAGGGAAAGTAGTGGTTGGCGGCAAGGGAAGCAATGGGCAGCCAGAGAGGAAAACTGCGAAGGAAGAAATGAAGGCAGCCATTGAAGCAGCGCATGCAAGACAAGACAGAAATGAGATCGACGAGGAGGTAGACAGTTCAAGATAGACTCACTCATTTTGGACCTCTTTCAAGCCCTAATCCAACCCCAATTTTTCTGAACTTTTTTTGGTAAATATCCAATGGCATAACCCACTAAGGGTTGTACTAAGGGATATATATGTAATATTATAAAAACAATGTAGCTCATACTGATTTGTCAATCGACCCTGGCTTTTCTTTCCATCTTTTTATTATCTTCCGCTTCCCTTTAAAAAATGTTAGAAATGCCTGATTTCTCTCAGGAGGAAAACCTGGGACACGCGGAGACTTATTCCGAGTACCGACCAGCTAAGCTTCGATCTGGTATGGACTTTGTTCCTTCTCTCACTCTTTCGTCGATTAATCTGATACGATTTGATATTCTTTCATCTTGAAGGGTTGGCTCATCCGGATTCGGTAGTGGAAACGTCTTCTCTTAGCAGTGTCGCTCCTCCGGAAGTCCGCTACCAAATTAATATCCCGGAATATGTCAGTCTTATTTCCTTTTTCATTGCCTCAATGTACACAGCTTCAGATATTGATTCCCTTTCTATGTATTTGTTTTTACATTTTTTTAAAACATTTTTATTTGAAATCTCTTGAGTGTATAGATTATGTAAATAACCTTCTTAAGCTGGTGGACACAGGAGCAATTTCGGCACTGCAACTCGAGGCGGTTGTATATGCTTGCCAGATGCATGAGCAGTTCCTGCCAAATGGAGAACGAGTCGGCTATCTCATAGGTTTAGTCTTCTGTGCTATTTATTGTTACTCTCATAACTTGATATGGACGGTTTTTAAAGAATTTTTGTCTGTAATGTTGCTATATATACGACGCACTCTTAATTTAATCATTCAAGAAAGCATTTTTTAGTAGAATAAAGGCCCCTTATGCACAGTTCTTCCATAAAAATTCCTCGTGATAGATGTTTCTAGATGAGGTCTTCAGGTGACGGTGCCGGAGTTGGAAAGGGCCGCACTGTGGCATGCATCATCTTCGAGAATTATCTGCTGGGCAGAAGAAGGGCCCTATGGCTGAGTGTCTCGAATGATCTCCGTTTTGATGCCGAAAGAGATCTCAGGGATATCGGAGCGGGCAACATCCTCGTCCATTCACTCAACAAAATGAAGTACTCCAAGATCTCTGGCAAGGAAAACGGCATGGTTAAGAAGGTCCGTGCCATTCATTCTATCTTGATTCGAACTATAACCTATTATGCAGGGAGTGATGTTTGCGACGTACTCATCTCTGATCGGAGAGTGCAGAACAGCGAAGAGGAAGTATCAGAGTCGTCTGAAGCAGCTTCTTCAGTGGCTTGGAATTGTCAGTTTGGCAGTCGTGAATATTCTGTTTCCTCCGTTGACAATCTCTGTTTTTCCACGTCAAGAATCTTTTCTTTATGCCAGGATTTCGATGGGGTCATTGTCTTCGACGAGTGTCATCGTGCGAAGAATCTCGTGCCTTCCACTGGCTCCAAGCCGACGAAAACTGGCCAAATGGTACGGTATCCGGCTGATTGTCTGAAGTTATTAATAATAGAGAGTAACTCTAGGTTCTCGAGCTGCAAAGGGCGCTCCCTAAGGCCAGAATCGTGTACGCTTCAGCTACGGGCGCCACCGGTTTCAATATTGATTCTTTCTTTCTTTGGTTATTCGTTTCCCCCTTGAGAGCCTCGTAACATGGCTTACATGACTCGGCTCGGACTCTGGGGACCTGGTCGTGCTTTCCTCGATTTTGGAGAGTTCATTAACGCCGTGGAGAGAAGGGGTGTCGGTGCAATGGAGATTGTTGCCATGGACATGAAGGTAAGAGCTCACTACGGTTTCTTTCTTTTTACTTAAAAATTGCTAGTTTAAAAATGGATGACAGTTATTTATCAATGAGACGCTGAGTGAGACAAATTAGACTTATTTTAAGCAACGCGGCTTGTACTTGGCTCGCCAGCTTTCGTTTCGAGGTGTTAACTTCGTTATTCAAGAAGTGCAACTCAGTGATCAGTTTATCAGAGTAAGTTTTCTTGTTTTCTTCATTTATGTCGGAACACAATTATTTTATTTACTTTTTTACCTCCAACTATTTCCCAAAGCCTTTGTTTATCATTTATGTGTTTTCCTTATTACGTTTAGGCTTACGACGAGTCCGTCAAGTTGTGGATGGAAGTCCGCCGGCAGTTTCAGGTTGGAGTTTTGTTTTTGATTTTTCTTGATCACATAGTCAAAGGAAAAAAGATATTATCGACTTGAAAGACCCACCCTGATTTTGGGCCTCTCCTAAGTCATACGGGACCATGTTTCGAGTAACATTTAGCAGTATCAGCTAACCACCCTGGTTTCCGAGCCCAAGAACTCTTTCCCACCCTAATCTTCTGAGTTCTTGACAGTGGCTTTATTCCGTGCTCACTGTGCTAAAAAATCAGCGGTTTGGTCAAAGTTTCCGATGTCATAATTTTGGATTGGGTCGCTTGGGCTTATTTAGCGAATTCCTATAAAACTACTAACAGGTAAAAAGACGTTATTTGAGCTTTCCTGAATTTGAAAAATAAGGTTCGGCTCTACCTTTGTTTAGTTTTTCACTTTTTCTATACAACCCTCTGAAACAAAGTGGGCCCGAAATAACTGTTTCCCATCGCAGCAACTAACGGAACAACTTTTTTCTTCGGTAAGAAAGGATACAACTTAAAAAGAAGTGCCGGGATATATGGGTTGATACTCTGTTTCTTTTTTTTTAACTGAAACTAGTAACTACAAATATACCCAAGTTCGAGGTAAGGTAACAAATTCTCCGAAAAGTTATTTTTCATTTGAATGTTTTTATAAAACTTTTTTCATTTAGAATGTGTTGTCCTCAATGGATGAAGAAGAGAGGCTGTCGTGCAAGTACGTGTGGGGACAGTTCTGGGCCAGCCACCAACGGTTCTCTTCCTCTTCATCCCCTATCTTTGTATTTATATTTTGTAAGGGAATAAATTGTTTCTTACTCGTCGTACTTGAAGCTTCTTCAAATATCTGTGTATTGCCGCGAAGGTGGACGTGTGCGTGGAGCTGACGAGAAATGCCATTAAGGTCTCTATTCTTTCGCTTCCTTTCTCTTCTTTCTCCTTAATTATTCGTTGGATTTTAGAGCGGGAAATGCGTTGTAATCGGTCTTCAGTCGACTGGAGAAGCGCGTACTCTCGAGACCCTCGACGACCTCGGCGGTGAACTGACGGAATTCGTATCGACAGCCAAGTCTCTCCTTGCATTCTCTCTTTCCTTATCTCCAATCCCTCCTGATTGCAGAGCAGTCTTGCAAGGTCTAATAGAGAAGCACTTCCCCTGTGCGGGCGGCATGGGGGGTACGGATATCTTCCGAGACTTTGACAGAATGTTCGACGAGTTTGACCGACCGAAGAGGAGACGTAAGTCTGCTGTCCGCCAGCACCTTAAGTTCTATCATTTGTTCATTCTTCCTCTTCATTTTTTCCCCTGTATTTTTGTTCTTTTTGATAATTTTCCATTCCCTCATTTAGCCTATTGTTCCCTTGATGAATCTTCTGCTTGTCATGGCTTTTCCTTCTTAGTCCAAGTGATTGGTTTCAGGCCGAGGTCGTAATGGAATGGATGTTCTGGACGAGATCGGCTTTCTTCCATCCTCTTCCCGCTCCTCCAATGGACGTCCCCAGATTAAGAAGTCGAGAAGAGGTCGCTTTCCGTTATTTAAAATCACTTCTTATCTGTATTTTGTTCTTGTTTTTCTCCCCTCCCTATCAATCGTAATTGTCTTTGATTAAGAAGTCGGAGGTGGAAGTGAGGACAATTCGACAACTTCCTCTTCTGGCGATGACTCTGACGAGGGCAACAATCGTACGGATTACTCTTTCTTTTTTTCTGTTCTTTTGTATGTTTTCGGAAGGTTATTTTCTTTACTTTGATTTAACAATTACACTGTATATTTGAGTGCTCTTCGATGATGATGAAACTGGAATGAATGGAACTGATGGAGAAGAAGACGGCGAAGGAGAGTGGAAGATGGAGAATGACGAGGACTGGCTCAAGGTCCGCATTAGTTTCTTCCCTTCCGATATTGTGTAGATAAAGTAGTGGTACGAAATAGAATTTTGCAGACTCTTCTAGCAGAAGCAGCGTCTTCGAGTGAAGAAGAAGACGAAGACGATGACGAGAGTGAAGAAGAAAGGGATATTAAGAGAGAACAAGAAGAGGAAGGGGGCGTCTCTCACCGCGGGGAGGAGGAGTTCAATCCATTCGCGTGCGATTTCTCAAGAGGTACATCTGAGAAAGAAATAGAAATACCAGCATTCATTGGAGCTAATATTGTTAATGATGGCTTCGATTTGAGATGATCCTTGGGCAGCAAAACAGCAAGTTGTGGAAGAGTCACCGAAGAAGAAGAATGGGAAGAGAAGGATAAGAGAGGAGAGCGACGAAGAGGAGAAGAAGAAGAAGGAAGCTGAAGAGAGGAGGTTTCTTCCTTTTCTCTTTAGATAGTGTTCATTTCTCTTTACAGAAGGAGGCGTTTGCGTCGGAGAAGGAAGAGGAAATTGCTGCGCAGGGTCGAGAAAATCCGACAACGTCAACGGGAAGCAAACAGCGAGGCCATGGTTAATGAATATCGTCAATTTACAATTAATCTTTTATATATTTTTTCGAGTTATGTTTCTAGGGAATTGATTCGGTTTAATTTTGCTGTTAAATTCTTTTTTTTTTGCAGAAGAAAACGGCTACCGACTTTATGACTTCTTCTCGTTTACTAGGGGGTGACCAAAACGATGCAGTCAACCCCCAGATGATCAAGGTTCTGTTTCTTTTACCATTTTTATTACATTTGGTCTCTTTGTATTTTGTTCTCAAAATGTGATTATGTTCGATAATTGGGCAATCTTTAGGTGGAATTGCTGACAGCTGTAGAGAGACTGGCCCCTCTTCTACCAGCCAACACTTTGGATCAACTCATTGACGAGCTCGGAGGACCCGAGTTTGTTGCCGAGGTAAGAATGACTGGAGAGAAAGGGCGAGAAATAGATTGGGAGGGAGAGAGAGAGGGCGAGAAATTGATAGGGAGGGAGAAAGAGGGTGTGAGAAATAGAGAGGGAGGGGGGAGGGCGAGAAATTGAGAGGGAGGGAGACGGGGGGAAGAGGGAGAAAGGGAGATGGAGAGAGAAGAGCTTTTGAACAGCATAGAATTAGATTACAGAGAGAGAATGTTAAAATGTTTAAGATGACGGGTCGTAAGGGGCGGATTGTGCAGAGGGAAGACGGAGACATCGAATACGAGCTGAGACATGCAGGCATGTTTCATTCCATTTCCATTCCAGTTCATTAGAATCACTGATTCTTTTTGTCAGGAGCCGATGTCCCTCTTGAACTCATGAACATGGATGAGAAAGACAAGTTCATGAAGGGGGAGAAGATGATTGCTGTCATCTCTGAGGCCGCCTCTTCAGGCATCTCCCTCCAGGCATCTCTTTCGTTCTCTAACTCCTCCCTCTTGTCTTTATTTCTTCTTTCACTAACTCCCCCCTCTCTTGTCTTTCTTTCTCAACTCCTCCCTAAATAGTGCCTGCCTCTGGACTTGGGCCGGGGGTTACAAACGGTCAAACGGCCAACCCGGGGGGGGGGGGGGTTACAAACTGAAATACTGTTTTAAAAATAGTTCCGGGCCTTTGGCCCGGGGGGTTACAACACTGTCGTGGGACAGACCTATTTCAGCACTGCCTCATGTCTTTATTTCTTCTTTCACTAACTCCCTCCTCTCTTGTCTTTCTTTCTTCTTTCTTTGACTCCCCCTCTCTTGTCTTTCCTTATCTACCGCCCTCTTATCTTTCTTTCTCTGACTCCCCCTCTTACCTGCTTCTTCAGTCTGATCGTCGTGCCCCAAACAAGGCCAGACGAGTGCACATCACTCTGGAGTTGCCTTGGTCTGCTGACAAAGCCATCCAACAATTCGGTACTCTTATTCTTTTCCTGCTTTTCTGTATGAAAAGTAAGTTTTGATTTGAGGCCGTACGCATCGGTCGAATCAAGTGAGTGCTCCAGAGTACATCTTCTTGATCTCGGAGTTGGCGGGAGAGAAGAGGTAACAAGACTGGATTATCTGCATACGATATACTTGTGGCTCTCTTTGCCATGGGGAGCGCGAACTCTACGAATGTTTTGAACAAAATGACAGATTTGCATCGATCGTTGCGAAGCGCCTGGAGTCGCTGGGGGCATTGACCCACGGAGATCGACGGGCAACCGAGTCTAGGGATCTCTCACAGTTCAACTTTGATACTAAAGTAAGCCTTTTTATTTATTTCTCTGCACTTTTTTCATTCATCTTTAATCTGTGTGTATGCTGAAGAATTGTGCTAAATTCAATCTCCCCTGGATTGCAGTATGGCCGAGCTGCACTCGATGTTCTCTTGCGCACTGTCATCGGCTCTCTCTCGCCCCCGCTTATTCCTCCTCCCACTGCCTACAAACCCGGCAACTTCTTTCAAGGTTTTTTTAAACATTTAAATTGTTCTCATTACACTTCCTTATATATATATATATATATATATATATATAATATATATTTCTCCTCTCTCTCTCTCTCTCTCCCTCTCTCTCTGCAGATATGCGAGTGTACCTGGAGGGAGTGGGAGTTCTTTCCCTGGTGAGTGCTGGCCCGGCCAGTTCTTCCTCGCAGCCGGTTTACTCGATCGAGAGAGATGCCTTCACCATTGCCAAGTTCCTGAATCGCATCCTCGGCCTACCCGTCCATGCGCAGGCGAGAAAAGAAGAAGAACTGCTTTTCTCTATTACGGTAGCATATGATGCCTGTTAACGAATTGCCCGCTTGCAGAATTCTCTCTTCTCTTATTTTGCGGATATCCTGGCCGAGTTGATTGGCCAAGCCAAGCACGACGGGACCTATGACATGGGAATCATGGGTTAGATAGCCTTTCTCCGCCTACTCTTTCTCTCAGGCGGGAGGATATATTTTTGTTTGTTTTTCAGATCTTGGAACTGGCGGAGATCAAGTGCGGAAGCTGGAGACTCGCGTGTTTCTCGGTCGTGTTGACAAGGTTGCTTCGTCCGCTCTTTCAGTTCCCAGCGATCAAATTTGGGAGAGGGCTGATATTTACTATGCAATTTTTAATGTAATTACTGTGGTGAGCTGAATCGATGTAGTGAAACTTGTGTTGAGGGTTCATTCCGCGTGGAGATGCACAAGATCGGAGTGGAGAGGGGGGTGAGTTGGGAGGATGCTTACGCGATCTGGAAGGAGCACAACACCGGCGAGGTCCCCATTTCTTTCCCCTTCTCTCATCTTCTATTTTTCTCACGCTTTGTATTCAAAAACAAAAATTCAAATTTACGTATTTGGTTATTTTTGTTTAATCTCGGTGAACGATGAGGATTTTCTTGGGTGCAGGACGGTTTCTACGTGTCAACGGCCGGTCTAAAAGGGAAGAAAATCGCTGCTCTCGTCTATGGAATCGGCAAGAAGAGACTCGACTCCGGTGCCAGGTTCTTTTTCAACTTCTGCCTTATTTTACAAAGCTTCACTTCTGTCATCTTCTTTCCTTCTCTGCAGACATCTGTTTGTTATTCAATTCTTTTTCTTCTTTTCTGCTCTCTTCTCCATCTGCTCTATTCCATTTCCACTTTTCACAGACTCTACGCCGTGACTCGGCCTTCAACTGGAAGATCTGCAAAACTGGAAACATTTATCGAACTGTCAAAGAGATTCGAGAAGACAACTCCAGAGTTGGCCAAGCCCGTCTGGATAGACCAGTTCGAAGGTGAGAGTGTGAAACATGGGCGAGACAGAGGGGAAGAGCAGAGAATTCAAAGGTGAAAGAAGGAGAGAGAGAAAGAGAGAGAGAGAAGTGAGGGGAGAGAGAAGTGAGGGGGAGAGAGAAGAGAAGTGAAGGGGAGAGAGAAGTGAGGGGGAGAGAGAAGAGAAGTGAGGGGGAGAGAGAAGTGAGGGGAGAGAGAAGTGAAGGGGGAGATTGAAGTGAGGGGGGAAGAGAAAAGTAGATTTTGTCTGCCAGGCGCGGGTCGTCTCTGCCAGCACGCCTTTGTCCATGGAAGATGTAAGAATGAGACAGCGGGTGTCTACTGCGAAGTAGGCAGACGCACCCGCACCTACTTCGTCCTCTCCGGATCGGTTTCTATGTCTTCTTATCCTCTCTCTCTCTCTCTCTCTCTCTCTCTCTCTCTCTTCTCACTCTTCCCTCTCATGATGATCATTGTTTTTTCTCTCTCTCTTTCTCTTTCTCTTTCTTCCGTCTCTTCCCTCTCATGATGATCATGGTTTCTTCCTATTGTCCCTGTCTTGTCGGCCTTCCTTAGCTAGAAATGGTTCAGGTGCTCTCCGTCTGGCCCGTGGTTGAAGATGTTCTAAGTGGACGAGACAAGCGAAGTTCTCGTATGCAAATCATTCGAGTTCGAACTGAGCAAGATCATAAGATCGTTGGTCAGTTTTCTTCTCTTTTCTATACTCGAATCTCCTGACTTCTCTCCTCGCCATCTCTCACCCTTCCTCTTTCACTCTCCCATCCTCTGTCCCATCTCTCTCTCTCTCTCTCTCTCTCTCTCTCTCTCTCTCTCATATTGACATGATCTCTACCCTGCAGGCCTGCTAGTGTTGCCTCAATTCGTACGTGCCTTGGTGCAAGCCCTGGAAGAGCACTGTGGGCGTTGCTTCGTGGATGGGAAGAAGGAAGAGCCTTCTCCATCTGCTACGCCTTCCCAGTCAGTCCTCCCTGACTCCGCTTCGTCTTCGTCTACCAACTCATGACTTCCCTCTGTTGACTTCCCTCCCATACTCCCCTCTGTTGACTGCCCTTTGTTAAGCCTTGTAGAGCTGTTTTACCAAGTGTTATCTTACCGACCCATGTGATTTTGTTTCTCTACCTGCCTGCACTCTCATTCTCTCCCCCTCACTTTGTTATGGGTGTCCTTAAGAAGATTTTTGTTCCTGTCTTCTCTTTATCTTCGTCTCATCATTGTTAGCTGCCGGTGATTCTCATTTCCATTCTCTCTTCTGTCTAATCTTCTTGTTCTTTTTGTTACAATTCTGTTGATGACTCTACAAAATCTCTCAGCAAATCTAATCAATTCAAAATGTTTGGAATTCAGTCACCGTTGAATTACGTCTGTGCTATTAAATTCTTACGATGGAAAAAAGTAATAACGGTTAATAATGTTCTTGTAGAATTTGACCGACCCGCTTGTTAGTCTAAGCTTTATGTTTTGGCAAGCATTAATCTTTGGATTTTCAATTACTCCCTAGCTTCCTTCACTTCTGAAAAAAAAAATCTATGTAGAAAAGTTGAGGTATTTGGTTAGATGTTCATAGAATTTGTTTAGACCTTGTACAATTTGCGAGTGCGATTATTCTGTTACTGCGGTCTTTAATTACGGACATTTCTTTTCAGACGTGTTGTCTCTTTCATTTATTCGATTGGGAATAAACATAAGTCGAACTAAATATACTATTTCATAACAAATGGACCCGTTTTGTATGGCAGTTGGGTGATCGAGCGTTTTCAAATATATACAGACACGAGGGAGTGAGAAAAACATGTTCAGTTCGTATCCATGCAACTGATGGCGTCTTGGTCCTCGAAGAAGATCGGGGTCGACCCCGCTGACATGTACCAGAGGGCCATCGCATTCGTTGCTTCCACATTCAGACAACGGATTCTGAATTAAGACGCTGGCAACTATTACGGGAAATGACACCAAAGGGACCAACATATTGACACCAGGGCCGAAGTTGCCTCCCCGGGCACGAAATTGGGCAGGGCAGCCAAAGAGAGTGTACATCTACAAGTGTGGAAAAGGAGAGAGAGGATTCTTGAGAGAAAGAAGAGACCAACCAGACAGCCGGTTATGGGGTTGAAAGACAGGACTGCAGTGATTGTTTCTGACAAAGTGGGAGGCATGCAGGCGACACAAGCTGTAAGAGAACCACCATCAATCTCTCCACTTTCTGTCTCTTCTTTCTTCTGTCACTTGTCTTCCTCTCTACCTGTCTGTCGTCCTCCCCCTCCTCTCACTCTCGTTCTTTTCTCTTACTCTCGCTCTCTCTCTCTCACTCTCTCTTCCCTCCTCCCCACTGACGAGCAAAGAAGCATTGTTGGTTGACAACATTGGCAGTCTGCTCCACTCCGGCAGCATCCAAGTAGACAACAGTGTAGAAGTTCTGCATGCAAGTCCACTGAATTGTCCCGACATTCGCAGGGGGCACAAAGATGTTCTCCCCCGTCATTGTAGTCATCCTGGAAGAAGCAAGGAAACTAACCAAGGGAGCAGAGACGCTGTGAAAGACAAAGGAAGGGAGCTGAGAGAGAAGAGAGAGAGACGAGAGAGAGAGAGAGACGACAGAGAGAGAGACAGAGAGAGAGAGACAGAGAGAGAGAGAGAGTGAAGTAAGAAATTAATAATAGTTGATTAAAGGTGACCTCAAAGCGAATCCGGCCCCGCAATTCATATTCACAGTTGCACACCGTTGGCCGGGAACAAGCTCGAAGGTTACGGAGGCGAAGGACGAAACTGTTGATCCCCAATCGGTGTAGCCAGCGGGAGTCGGACACACTTCGCAGGCTGAAAAAGAGAAAGAGAGAGAAAAGGAGAGAGAGATGGAGAGAGAGATAGAGAGGGGAGAAAGAGATATAGAGAGAGAGAAAGATACAGAGGGAGAGAGAGAGAGAGAGAGAGAGAGACGTTATTCCAACCGATGCATGTGATGATGGAAGTGGGTGGCCAGGAGACGATGGGATTTCCTCCGGTATAGAACCCGGACGTTGGGCTGCCCACTGCTACACTTGCACAGTCAATTCTGTAAGGGTGTTCACCCTCTTCAGTCAACAGAATCATCATTTTCATTACTATTCATGGAATTTTCTTTTCTTCCCAGCCTTTATGTCTGAACCCCTCTCGATCAATATCGATATGTTGACACATCATAATCATGTATTGAATAAATAAATAAATAAATAAATAAATAAATAAGATATGCATATTAGAATTTTTTCATAGCTACAAGAAGGTTTAGCATACGTTTGAAATATGAAAAGAGTGAGAAACCTCTCGACTCCGAAGCCAAGCTCACTGCCCATCACCATGTAGTCATTACAGCCAGTCAGGGTATAGAACTGAAGTAGAGAGAGAGAGAGAGATTGAGGGGACGAAGATGGAGAAGAACATGCCATGCAATGGGTGGCCGGGTCGAAGCCTTGGACAGCCGTGATACCATTTGTTAGGGTTGGAGGAGTGCAAGACGTGCATGCTGCAATTAGAAGGGGTATCCATTCACGGTATAATTGAGAGAGAGGTAAACAGATGCAGAGAAAGAAGGAGAGGGGGAGAGAGAGCATGAGGGATAGAAAGAAGGAGAGGGAGAGAGTGCATGAGGGAGAGAACGATAGACGAAAGAAAACGAACGTGCGGAGAAGCATTGTTGATTCGTGGCTTCGAGTTCTTGATGGACGCCTTGGGAATCAGTGTAATCAAGATGCCACGTTCGGTTGTTGCAAGTCCATTGGACGGTGGGAACGATGTTGGAGGGAATGATGATCTCCGTTCCATTCGCGACTGTTGCTCTGTGTAGACATTATGAACGATCTCTCTCTCTCTCTCTCTCTCTCTCTCTCTCTGTCTCTCTCTTTTTCTCAGTTCCTTGCCCACCTGAGGGACTGCCCAGCAGCACAGTTCATGTTCACTTGTGCGCATTCTCCAACGATGAAGAAAGTGACTGAAGTGCCAATGGTGGCCATGGCTGGCCAACTCGTGTAGCCGGAAGCAGTTGGGCAGAGTTGACAGGCTGAATAATAGAAATGAAGAGAGAGGAAAGAGTGAAGAGGAAGGAGGAAGAGTAACCAGTGAAGATTGGATTTGTGTCACATCCAATGGCGTCTTTGGGAGAGAAGAGCACCATGGGATTCGTGCCCGCGCCGTAGAATCCAGTGAAGGAACTTGTCGTTCCCAAGTCCATGCAAGTGATTCTGGAAAGAGGGAGATGAGCATGAAAGGGAAGACATGGAAAGGATTCTGGAAAAAGGATGGACACGGATGGAATGAACACTCACGTCGAGATGCCCGCACCAAAGTCTGCTCCTGCCGCGCGATACTGGCCAGAGCAGCCAGACAATGAGTAAAACTGAAACAACTCATCTTCCTTATTTTGTTCTGTATTTCCCCATTCTCCTCTTTCCTTCTCTCTCCCCTCTCTCTCTCTCCATCGCTCTCCCCCTCTCTCCCCCCCCCCTCTCTCTCTTCCTCTCTCTCCCCCTCTCTCTCCCATCTCTCTCTCTCTCTCTGTCTCTCTCTCCCCTCTCTCTCTCCCTCTCTCTCCCTCACTCTCCCCTCTCCCTCTCTCTCCCCCTCTCTCTATCTTTCTCTCACTGTCTAAGTCGCCACCTTGCATCCAGTAGTCATGTTGAACGCGGGAGTTGCAATGATTCCAGCAGCAACCATAGGCTCCATGCAGCCGATGCAAGCTGAAGCAAGGTTGGCTGTCTCCACCAAAGTATCGCGTGGAGTGACTAACGGCCCGTGTAGCATTCCTGGTTGGTGATATCAGTGGTCTGCAAGTTGCCGAAGGCATCTCCATAAGTGATTGTCCAGATTCCGTCTAGACAACTCCACATCACTCCGGAGACCGACGAAGGGGGAATCACAATGTCCGTTCCGGCAGCCGTTGTAACTCTGAAGAAATATCTTTGGTCGCTCTGTACATCATAATCATTCTTTTGCGAGAGAGAAAAATTTAGTCAACTTTTAAAATATATCAACCCATGACAAAAAATAAGCTACAGATTTTCGTAGAAATTTGTTAGAAATTTATCTATTTATCTATTCATATTTCAATTAAGAGAGCCTGTCAGTATCGTTCGATCAAGGCCTGCCCTAGGAATTTTTTTTCGAATTTCTTCACCAAAACTGATTACAGTATACAACTCGACGTGGTGAATAAAATAGGCTATATTTCAAAGTTGAAAAAAATTTTCCGCGCGAGACCCAGTACAGTAATCTTCTAAATTACATTGGTCATAAGTCGCTTCAAACTTATTATTAGACAACCATCGAGGTACCATTCGATAGCTGATTGAACGGGCTTTAATTGTGATCTTGGAAGATATTTTCGTAAAATTTGAATTTGGCCCTAAAACACGGCCCTAAACATTTTCAAAGGTGGTTTTTACCGAAATTAAGTATTTTATGTTCATTCCACGACAACCGCTCCTGGATAGCTTTAAAGTACGTGAAATTTGCTACAACATATATCTCTTTCAAAAGAATTAAAGGTCTCGCTCCTAGGTTCCCAAACGCTTGAACATGATCCAGTCCTTAAAGTACGTGAAATTACATTGGTCATAAGTCGCTTCAAACTTATTATTAGACAACCATCGAGGTACCATTGGAAAGCTGATTGAACGGGCTTTAATTTTGGTCGTGGAAGATATTTTCGTAAAATTTGATTTTGGCCCTAAAATACGGCCCTAAACATTTTCGACGGCGGTTTTTACCGAAATTGAGTATTTTATGTTCATTTCGCTACAACCGCTCCTGGATAGGCTTAAAGTACGTAAAATTTGCTACAACATATATCTCTTTCAAAAGAATTCAAGGTCTCGCTCCTAGGTTCCCAAACGCTTGATGTGTGTGCCGATTAGAAAGAATGCAGCTATTGCAGCCGAAAATAGCTGCATGACAAGAGAAAGAATGTCTGTTCTCTTTTACATTTCTAGCTTATTTTGCCGCCACTTCTATCTAAGTGTTCTTTAATACTTTGAAATTCGTATTGGTTGTTCTTTGAGCGTACTAATTGGAAAAAAAATTCAACGATCGCAGCCGAAAATAGTTGCATGACAAGTGAAGAACGAGAGAAATTAAATCCGCGTGAATGTTGCTTGCCAGCATACAGATATGAACAGTGCATATAGAAAACAATAACGATTCTGTGACAAATATACAAAGCAACGAGCGTTACAGCATGAGGTGACAGTTTGCACTTGAAAGGACCTAAAGACGACCACATATTGGTATCAAATCTGCAACGTACGTTGAGCACACCAAAATCAAGTCAAAACTCCGAATAAAGACCTCTTCGCCGTTCAATGCCAAAGCCAATTGGCGGTCACTAGTTCATGTTCAGGCGTCTGGGATCATATGTGCGAGACCTGTCATACCTTTTGAAAGAAACATATGTTGTAGCAAATTTCAAGTGCTTTCAGAATATGCAAAAGTTGATTTTAGGGCTGAAATGGAATTTTTTGAAAATGGTATTCCGGATGAAAATTAATCCTCATTCGATTAGGAGTCAACTGAAATGCTTCTTCTCTGAAGCCGTCAAAAATTTGAACCTAAAAACTGATAATTTGGAGGATTCACTGGGGCCTTTAGTTTACACTGGATCATGTTCAAGCGTTTGGGAACCTAGGAGCGAGACCTTGAATTCTTTTGAAAGAGATATATGTTGTAGCAAATTTTACGTACTTTAAGCCTATCCAGGAGCGGTTGTAGCGAAATGAACATAAAATACTCAATTTCGGCAAAAACCGCCGTCGAAAATGTTTAGGGCCGTATTTTAGGGCCAAAATCAAATTTTACGAAAATATCTTCCAAGATCAAGATTAAAGCCCGTTCAATCAGCTTTCCAATGGTACTTTGATGGTTGTCTAATAATAAGTTTGAAGCGACTTATGACCAATGTAATTTCACGTACTTTAAGGACTGGATCATGTTCAAGCGTTTGGGAACCTAGGAGCGAGACCTTTAATTCTTTTGAAAGAGATATATGTTGTAGCAAATTTCACGTACTTTAAAGCTATCCAGAAGCGGTTGTCGCGGAATGAACATAAAATACTTAATTTCGGTAAAAACCACCTTTGAAAATGTTTAGGGCCGTGTTTTAGGGCTAAATTCAAATTTTACGAAAATATCTTCCAAGATCAAAATTAAAGCCCGTTCAATCAGCTATCGAATGGTACCTCGATGGTTGTCTAATAATAAGTTTGAAGCGACTCATGACCAATGTAATTTATAAGATTACTGTACTGGGTCTCGCGCGGAAAATTTTTTTCAACTTTGAAATATAGCCTATTTTGTTCACCACGTCGAGTTGTATACTGTAATCAGTTTTTGTGAAGAAATTCGAAAAAAAAATTCCTAGGGCAGGTCATAATAGAGCTCTGCTCGAGTCTTACTGACATCCTCTCTTAAAGATGTGACATCATCATGCTAATGAGAAAGGGGAAGGACGGGGGAAGGCTCGCAACACTGAACCTCCATTTCAATTAATCGAATTAATCCTATTAATTGGATTAATTCAATTAATTGACTGGTTCACCACGATAACAACAATTATAACGAGAATTCGATTTGGATGCTCTTTGTGCTGAAAATTATTAATGTATTATTTATTCTTTTATGTTTTATTTGATCCGATGAGTTTCCTCTCAATTTTTCCTACCGTTCTCTATATGGAGGGAAAATCGGAGAACGAGAGCGAGAGATAGAGGAAGAGAGAGGGAGAGAAGAAAAAAAGAACGAGAAAGAGAGAATGGGAAGGAAAAAGCGAGAGAGAGAAAGAGAGAGAGAGAGAGAGAGAGAGAGAGAGAGGGATGCGGAGACATGCTGTGCTGACCTCAGGGCGTATCCGCCACCGCAGTTGTTAGCGACGACTGGGCACTGGAACTGGAAGTAGTTGAATGTAACTGGGAAGTGAGACGTCACCGATGGAGGGTAATTCGTGTAACCAGCAGCCTGGGGACAGTTATCGCATTCTGTAAATGAGAGAGAGAGAGAGAGAGAGAGATACAATGAGGGAAATAGAGAGAAGAGTGAGAGAGAGAGCGAGAAAAAAGAGAGAGGGCGAGGGGTGGGTAGCAGCTAATCCTAAGGACAATAACGAAAGGAAGTAGTAGATAAGAAGTGTTAAAGTTCACTGAATAATTAACATATGGTGTTATGAACGTGGATCTATTCGGTTCTGTCTAAAACATCTATCTAGAAAGTTTGACGAAAGTTCAAAAGAGTGTGTGACCAGTGAGGCAGCCCGCAGCTGGGTAGACGATTCCTCCCGCCGTCCACTCATTGTTTCCGCGGCAGTAGAAAGTTTGCGTGATTGTCTAGATTTCCAGCAATTACCGCGCCTTTTTAAATAATGTAAATTTAAATGGCATGTATATATAAGGAGAGAACCAAGGGAGCCGTGTTGTAGCCAGTGAGAGTGCCAATGGGGCAGGAGAGAGTCACGCAGGGAGTTGTGGAAGAGTTCACCGTCACCTGAACATTCAATTACTTGCTATGATGCATTAGAAGGAAGCTTAGGGTGAAAGGTACTGCTTGGCAGATGAATCCACGATTCGGTGAGGCGGCGGGCACAGGAGGAGGGGTGCAGGAGGTGCAGGCTGCAGGCAAGTATTTTATTCTCCTTCTTCTCTCCCACTTCTATTCGACAAAGAATGCCGATCATTCCATTTCAATAAAGTTCAGTCAAAGAACTTACGAGCAACGCAGAGTGCAGAAGTCGCTTGAGTTGGAATTCCGTTCACATTCGTGTAGTACATAAAAAGCGATTTCTTAAGTTAAAAAAACTAATGTTTCCTTCATGATGGATGATGAGATGCGTGGAACTGACCATTCCGTGTCGGAAGCACAGGTCAAAGAACCAACAGGAACATTGCCATTCACTATGAGATCCTCGTCAGGACAAGTCAAGGCACTGCACCCCGAGGCGGCCTGCCATACTTTGATCATCTCTATTTTATGTATTGGAAAGATACATATGTATGCATCTGAATATAAAGGGATAAAAACATAAGAAAGTAGCTGGACAACTAACCGATATTGTATAAATCATATGGGCATCTGAACAGGCAAAGCCATCCAAGTTGCATGTGAATGGAGGTGGAATCGCGCACTGTTGGCATGCTAGAATTACATCTTCTCATCGTAGATGCAACCGGAGACAAAACACGAGGAAAACAAGAAAAGAACGTAATCGTGAGGAAAATGGTACAACGAAGTGAACAAATTGACTAATATTAAATGTTTAACTTTTGCTTTAAAAAACAAGTCGAGAATGAAAATGATGCCTGGAATGTTAGGGTTGAGAGTTGTCGTGATTGGTGGCAGAGTGGTCAGTTCAGGAGGGATCGTGGCGAAGCATGCAGAGACTGTTCTTGATGCTAAGAAACGGCAGAGCAAGGCTGGCCAGACCAGCCAGCTTCTTCTCCTTGCGAGATGCTCTGACACTGTCCTTTTTCGTTCCCTCATTCCTAGAATTGTTTCTGATTGATTGATTGATTTTATTGATTTTATTACGCGTCAAGCACGTGTTTGATGAATATATATGTGTGTGATGTGAAGATAGCAGTAGGAATAGCAATAAACATAAATAGATAGAAATAGTGAAATGGATAAGGGGAAATAGTGATATGGATAACAATGAAGAATGGTACAGAAGTGGACAATTAATGGATTGGGTGAGGAGCAGGAGAAGAGAGGGAAGAGGGATTGGTATGTTTTGCAAGGGCGTTGAAGGCCTTGGCAGCTCTTATAAAGAAGGAGTGGTTGCGAATGGAGGAACGGGTGGACGGGTAGGAGAGAAGGAAGGACAAACCAAAAAACCTCTTCTTCTAACTCGCCGTCAACATGTAGATTTTACCCTTGCGCGTAGACTCGTTTTTGGCCATAGGCGTATATCGGACCGTGTCCCCCACTATTTTCATTTCCGTAACTCTCGCGGGTGCGAGAGTTACGGAAATGAAAATAGTGGGGGACACGGTCCGATATACGCCTATGGCCAAAAACGAGTCTACGCGCAAGGGTAAAATCTACATGTTGACGGCGAGTTAGAAGAGAGTGGAGGGAGAGGGCGGTGTTACGGGCAGTAGAGTTGGGGACATCCCTGGGGTTAGAATAGCCAAGGGATCGTTTGTAAATAAAAAGCGTGAAATAGTTTTGGACTTTTTCTAACTTGCGGATATCCTTCTTAAGACGCGGAGAGAATACAGAGGAACACGATTCTAGCAAGGGACGGATGTACAGGATATAAGCCGAGAGGAGGACATTCTTATTTCTAGAGCGAAGAGAGCGAAGGATGGGGTGGCATTTGCTTATGGCTTTGTTAGTGAGAAAGGAACAGTGGGGAGAGAAGGAGAGGAGGGGATCTATAATGACGCCAAGGTCACGCATGATTGGGACGGAGGGGAGAGGGGAACCGTTAAGGTATTAAGTAGTGTTAGGATTGGTTTTTCCAATGTGGAGGACTGAGCACTTAGAGGGGGCCAGGGGGAGCTGCCAATTGATGGCCCAGGCGGAGACTTCATCAATGGCTGCCTGGAGAGGAGCATTAGAGGAGGAACTAGGAAAAGAGCGGTAAATCTTGAGGTCGTCTGCAAAACAACGCGAGTGAACATCATGGGAAGAGACAAGTGATGGGAGATCGCTAGTAAATAAGATAAACAGGAGCGGACCAAGAACAGTCCCTTGCGGGATGCCACTAGTGACAGGTAAGGGAGGGGAAAGGGAGGAGCCTACGCGGACGGAGAAAGTGCGATTACTAAGGAAGGCAGAGATCCAGGAGATGCATTTAGGAGGAAGGGAGAAAAGTGTGAGCTTATGGATGAGTTTGGCATGGGAGACACGGTCGAAGGCCCGAGCGTGATCAAAATAGACGATATCAGTGGAATGGGATCGGGAGATGGCAGCGGTCCAATGTTCGAGACAACCTAGCAACTGGTAATCAATGGAGCGTTTTGGTCTAAATCCGTACTGTTCATCAGGTATTAAGTGAGCGTTATTGCACCAGGGGTAGAATTTCTTACAGAGCATACGTTCAAAAATTCGAGAAAATAATGAGGTTATAGAGATAGTTGGAGGGGTCAGAATAGGGAGGCTTTTTCTTAATGGGGATTATAATGGAAGTTTTCCAGGCCGTAGGGACAGATGAGGTGGAGTACGAGAAGTCAAATATATATTCCAGAGCTTCCGAGATGGGGATGGCAAGTTTCTTAATGAGAGACAAGTTGAAATTATCAGGAGTCTTACAGGAAGAGTTCTTATAGGTCTCGATAACTCGGCAAATTTCATGACGGGGGAAATTGATTTGAAAGGAGGGGGAAGAGTGAGTGACAAAGTTATAGGCGAGGACCGGGAGGTTACCATCGTCAATAGTAAAAGCAGAGGAAAAAGTAGCAGCTAGGAGTTGGGCCTTGGTATCATCGGTAAAGCAGAGAGTACCAGAAGGTGAGGTGAGAGTATCGACCCCTCGGGGTTTGGAGGATAGGCGGTTGCGCATAAAGCAGAAGAAGAGGGCTTTATTGTTAGAGTTAATGACGTGTTTTTCTACATTTCTAGAGTACTTATCAATAGCCTTACAATAACGGGAATTAATGAGGGAATAAGCATGTCTAGTGGAATCAGATTCATGGGCTAGGAGGGCGAGCCAAGCATCATAGCGTTTCCGCTTAAGGCGGTAAATGTGATTGGGGATACGAATACCGTGAGAGGAGACACGTTTAAAGGGAACGAAGAGGTCTTCAACAGCGTGGAGGGCGGATGACAGTGCGGAGTACATGTGATCTACACTTGAGAGCTTATGGAAAGGGGCTGGGAAGGCAAAATCTAAAAGAAACATGGAGGCTGAATGGTGGTCGAATTTGTTGTAATCCCTTATATAAGTAAAAGAAGGTTTGGTGGGGAGAGAGAAAGGGTGGATTCGATGGTGGAATGGTCGGAATTGAGGAAGGGAGGGGAGAGGATAGTGTTGCTGAGGAGGGATGGAGTATTGGTGAGAACGAGGTCTGCTCTACACTAAACAATCTCTTGCAGTATGTATGAACAAGGATTAGAGTAAAACTAGGTTAACTGATAAAAATTCAAAAAAAATTATAAAGCAACTAAACTTTCTATCATAAAGGAAGAAAGTGAAAATGGAGGTTAAAAATGAAAGACTGCTAAGCCCGCACGAGAACGAGCCTGAGGGAGGGAGAGAGTAGTATCTTTCTTATCCCTTTCCATTTCATTTTACATTCCGGTTTCTGGCTTTCTCTTTCCTTCTCTCCCTGCCTTGATTTGTCCCTCATTCTCGATGATCCCGCGCTTCAACCAATTTTTCTACTTCATTCTCGTTCGATCTCTTGTCTCTCTCCCCTGGACATTCTCTCGATCTTACTTCCTCCTTATCTCTTCCAGTCCCATCTCAATCTCTCTTAGTACTTTCTTCTGTTTTTGCTCCTGCTTATCTTTTCTATCTCCTCCTTAACATCGTATACTTCCCTTACACCTCTACCAGTGTAATCGATGTAGATAAATAAATAAATCCATCAAACAACAACCAGATGATTTACGGAAGAAAGTAATTCGAGAGCAGTTGAACACTCAGGTAAAAAGCGAATGGCAAATAAATGGTTCCGTAATGGCCAGTTACTACCGTGCAAACATGGTAGTTTACTGATACGCGTTACACCAATAATGCACCCATAGTTGAACCATTCGGTCAATTTTTCCGCATTAACCTTTCAATATCGTGGCTTTAACTGGCATATACTGCAAACTTAACTGGCACATTCCAGAGATTTTCCCTGCCATTAAAAGGCGTACTGTAGTTTGGTGTGCACCACACCAAAAACATCCTCCTTTGGAATTTTGATGATTCTTCCCATTACAACTCCTTTTTCATGCTGTTTCAGTCAAAATTGGTTTTATTCACTTCGACGGCCGTAAAAAAAAGACATTTACAAGTCAGAAAAGCATACCATTAGGAGATAACAAGAAAAGGGACGACAACGAGAAAATGAACGATAACGAAGGAAAGTGGCAGTGAAATGTATGGTTAGCAACTTGAAATGTATCAAGCAAACATTGGAAATGTAAGGGGCTCTAGTCTTAGATTAGATTTAAAAGTTAGGGGAATCACAACATGTGTTACACAAGCAGCGAAAAATGGAAAATGGAAGGGAAAATGGAAGGGTCTCAGTGTAGATTTAAAAGACAGGAAATCACTCGTAGGTAAAACAAACTCGAACGTTAATACACTGGTTGCCCGTTTTTTATAAGACAACGTGGGCAGCAAAAGTAAGCTCTCTGATATGATCTTCTAAAGAATATACTCATAATAATTTACTATTAAGAACTATATATCAGAATACGTTCTTCTAACGAATATTCTCATAAAAATATAATATATCTCTGTTTAAAAGAACAACCATAGAATCCTAACTTAAAAACTAGGTAGTTTCTAGGTAAAAAAAATGAATCATTGAAACAGCAACATCACAACAGCTGGATCGTGTGCTAACACCCGACATTCACATTGCTTCCAACATGGACTGCATCACCATCAAGGAGCTCAACCGTGCATGTCTCTGTGGCTGCATCAACTGTTTTTCCCGTCTTCTTAACGCGAGTATTCTGGCTTCAATTATTGATATTGGACATTTTATTAGAACTGTCAAAATTTACTTTCTAACCATCGATTCTGCCAATTTGCCCTGATGGCAACGTCCAAGTAGCTCTCCAAGTCATCCACGGTGATCTCACAACTTGCGTGAGCACCGAGTTTTGTCGCCTTCATCAGTAATTCTTCAAAGAGCAAATCGTTTGTGAGGTATTCCAAACTTTCAGCATGTGAAGTGTGTTGTATGCAACGCAACCAACTTCGTGTTGCGATGACAAGATCGGGCGAGAGATGAAAGTAGAGGCGAGGCGAGTTCTCAGTCGCCGAGTAACACTGCAGGAATTGCTCGTCTCCGACTATCTGAAACAAATAGATAACCATTTAACCGAATGAAGAGTTAGATATGTTCTAAGGGTTACCTGCATAAGCATGAAGCGGGCAAATCGACGGATGTGCATATGAAGTGGCTGAGGGGCCTTGCTGGTAGTGAAGCCACCAGCAAGGGTAACCATGTCGAGACGGTTGAGCTCGTTCTCGGGAAGCTTCCAATGATCAGCTTCAAGAACGTCGTCTTGCCATCGTCGAATGATGTCCACGTCAAACACCAGAACGAGCGAGCTTATCTAAGGAAAATAAAAGCCATGAGATCGAGTGGAAATTCATGATTACGTCAAATAAGGCTTAAAACGGGAATATATGAGATGAAAAAGTAAAAGGTGACCTTCTTAGAAGAATGATCACCTGAGCGTCTGACGGGACGGGAAAGTTCTCTGTTCATCTGAATTGTTTAATGCTTGAAAATTACGGTAACATCAAATATAACAAAGGAATTATTCGACTTAAATATAAACAAGGATCAAAATATACTAACGTATTCGACACATGCGAAGAATGCCTCATCAACAGGCAACTGCGTCAGCTTGGCCGCGTCCAGTGGCTTCCGTGTTCGCGTGGCTGAATAGAATCTGATCTGCAAAGTATATACGAAGGTAACTTTAATTTCAGAGCCGAGATTTATAACCCGAGCAGTGGAAGCTTCCTCGCTCGTCTATACTTGACCATGTTATAGGAATATAATCCACCAAAGGAATTTAGATACTAGCAAAGAGTGAAAAAACAGTACTTTTAGCTAAAAACCAAACACATCTCCATATATCTGCGTACTTCTCTTCTGCGCAGTTTCCACATAGGGACACAGACGAAATGCACAGCTTAAATTTCATCTTTAGTCCTTCAAACGATTCCTTATTACGCGAGCCCGCCACAAGAAAGAATCGATCGCATCCTAAACGTAAAAATAAATCACTAACTAATGAATGCCAAATGTTCAAACAATAGACTAAGATTAAAACAAACCGCGCTTGCTGAGTCCTTCATCCAGTAAGAAAGACGCAGTCAGCAAGTCGTCGTCCGCCAAGCTAGCAGTGAAGGACCCGATATCATCCAGAATATGCATATATTGCCGGCGTCAAATGTGAGATAAGTAAAAAAATGGTTGTACCTTGACAGCTTGGTGCAGCGCTTAAAACGTCTTGCACTTGCAGCCCTTCAAACGGATCCTCATCTGTAAGAAATGACAAGTTGACCCAATTCTAAGGTACAGGGAGCATAAAAGTGCACGTTCATATTGTCACCTGAATCGGCGTAGTCGTCATTTACAGCTCCGAGCTGTCCAGCATCTTCGAACTCCAACTCCTCTTCAGGTTCATCATAATCGACCTCGTCCGCTTCATCATCGACATCAGCGTCAGCAATAGACGACACTGGAATTAAAACAAATACAACTTGAAAACCCTCACTCTTACAAATATTGTATAAGATATCAATGGCAAAACATAATAAGAACCTGCTCGCTGCTCCTCCGCGATGGCAGTCAAATTATCTGTCGATTGCCTCCTAATCGACAAAAGCGGCCAAACATACGAGCGTGGCCGAAATTGAGACCTAAAAGGGAGCACCACATAATCATACTCTGCAGTAAAGCCAGCTAGAACTTACATTTTGTCTTAATCGATGATATGCCTCATAAACTGTAGAAAAGGATTAACACTTAGAAGCTCCTGAAAGTCAACAACAAATAAAAGAATAAACCTATTCGGCTAATTGCCCGGAGCTATCCAGTAACCATCCAATCAAGGTTTTTCAACTTTCAAGTCTTCAATTACCCTTTAAAATGATAGCATGACCAAACCTTTCAAGACGTCATAACAAGAGTCCTCTGTCAAAAACAATCGTTTAAACTCTTCAATAACGCGCCTGAAATTAACAAACGACATTAAACAATAGCAGTAACCATTCATCAAGGTTGTTCAACTTTCAAGTCTTCAATTACCCTTTAAAATGAGAGCATGACCAAACCTTTCAATACGACATAACCAGAGTTCTCGGTCCAAAAAAAAACCGTTCAAACTCTTCACTAACGAGCCTGAAATCAACAAACGACATTAAACAACAGCAGTAACCATTCAATCAAGGTTGTTCAACTTTCATGTCTTCAGCAAAAGGCAAGCAGTGAATTTAAATACATATTTAATCTCCCGCCAATGAATATGATTACAGAATGCTGATCTTCCAGCCAAGACTATTCAAATTTATAATGGCCAATAAATGCCCACGTAATGGCCAGCTAATGGCGCAAGACAACTAGTTTACTGATACTCGTCCTGCCATTAAACAACCATTTGCGCGAAATATTACCAATTTTGCACCAGTTCACCATTACCGCGCGGGGAATTGGCCATTCGCTTTTTACCAGAGCAGTCGCATCTTTGTGAACACGACTCGATTTCATTGAAGCAAAAGAAGAAAATGATGAAAGACAAAAGAAGTTGGTTGACTCGGAAATGGAACCAGTCTAATCAAGGTATGGCAGGGGAGAAAAGGAATGGATTTCCCCTTCCATGTGCATTGCCATGAAGGAGTCTCTGCTCATCCTCCTTCCATTGCTACTCTTCACTTCTTTTCTCTCTTCCGTGGAATCCAAATGTATTGTCGGGTGCAGCCCTCATCTCACTCTTCCATGGTGATTACTTATTCCTGTAGAGATAAACGTAGTTCTAAACATTCCGATTTGCGAATTATTTTCACTTGAAAATGTAAACTCGTTGACATGCCGGGCCACGCAGTTCTTGGCATTCAGTGTGTATTCTTGTAATTCTTCCTCCTAAGTTCGTTCCCGACGATCGACAAGTGTCTCGAGAAAGAATGCATTGCGAGTTGTAAGAAGGACGGAGGGAGGGAGATGGTCGGATGTTTCTGCAGAGGAAGAAACGACGGGATAACAGCAGTCTTCCAGCCAAGTCAGTCAACACTTCCCTCTCACTTCTTTTCTTTCTCATTCAGGACGCCAAATCATGTCTGCTTGTTTCTGCGGCCCGAGCAAAGCTGGAGGAAGACCGAAGGAAGTGGCCCTTTCCCTGCTCTGATTATAAGAATGCCACCAACTTTTAACATTTCACCTTTCCACATTTCTTTTATTATGAACTTCGAACAGAACATCTAAAGAATATCACAAATCTTATCACAAAGTAAAAAGAATACGAAGGAATGATCGACCCCTCAACCATGAATCTATAGCGAGAATCAGTTTCCAAGAATGAACTTCTTGACGACTTCCACTTCTGCACATTCCTTGTCTCCCAGTCGGTTCTCCTGAAAAGATAACACTCCAGTTTGCAAATATTTTTGAAACGATCGTAATATGGCAAGCTTATATTCATAATTGATAAATACCATACTTCTTTGCCGTACTCAAGAAGAGTTGGAATACAGTTGACATTCAGATCAGCAGAAGTCCGGAACCCGTTTTGCTTCTCTCTCCACCTTAAAAAATACTATTGGTGATGCGGATTTAAGAGTATACAAAAGTTATTTTAAAAACGCACGCCTCCTTCGGGCCAACAAAGCATGAGATGAAGCAGATTAGCTGTGGAGAATCGACAATCTCATCTGCCGCCAGGGCTCGCTCGATTACAGGCTCCGCTGGAAAAACAGAGAGAATGAGAGAGAGAGAGAAAGAGATACAGAGACAAAGAAAGAGACAGAGAGAGGGTGAGAGGACGAGTGAAAGAGAAAGGTGAGAGAGAATGAGAGAGGAAAGAGAGAGAGTAATAACAACTAACCAGTTACACAATCTGGACACCACGACTTGCCATCGACGTGATCTGCCAGGAAGAGCAGCAGAAGTCTGTCTCCTGCCCCCGCCACTTCTCTCAACTCCAACTCGGAACGAAGGGCCTCGTATCCATTGATTTCCAAACGGGACAGCGGCATCTTTAGAAGGAAGAGGGAGAAAGATTACAAAGGCATAGCCACTGCTCTTATCAAAGAACCCGCAAAGGAATAAATGAAAGAAAACTCAAGACTTGCTCAGATACGCCGGACCGCCAAACAGCGACGAATCACATGAGTACTGTAGGTTGGCTGGTCAGATGGCATGTCGAAAACTCCATCTTTTGTAAATATGTATTTAATTTGTGGTGTGATTATTTCTGTCCCCATTCTATTTTCAAGTTGTTTGTGCAGTTGTCCCAAATTTGTAATAACAGAACAGCGATCTACGTAAATAGGATAGCATACTATTTTAACAAATTTATTAGGAAGACATGCAAATACATAGGACCATGTGATAATCAAACTCGAACAAACTTATCATCATCCTAAACACAAATTCAAGCGTCGATTTATGAATTCGCATAATCAATCATCTCCGATTTCTGTAAATATTTTAATGGAAATTCTCGATTGTAATTGAAATATGGGAACCTGGAACCAAAGAGCAATCTCGCGCTTCGCAGAATGAACCGAATCTGAGCCATGGCATAAATTGCGGGCTATTCTAATTGCAAAATCACCTGAATACTTCATTCTCATTAATAATATTAGTTCAAGCGCGGACCGCGAATTGTTCCCGGCTGTGCGAGAAGCGGATCTGCCGCTCCCAACATTGCGAGGCTTTGTTCCACAACATCCACTCCCTGATAACGAAATAGGTTAACACAACAGTATAGGGTTAACGTTTGGATTACCCGCCAAGCCATCGCCACCATGGGGCCAGATGAAATGAACTTGATGAACGGTAGATAATAAGATTTCTTCCTTAGGTGTTTAAACTGTGTCTGAAAATTTTGGAAGTAGAGCCAGAGAGAGAGAGAGAGAGAGAGAGCAAAGAAAAAGAAAGAGCGAAGAGAAAGAAAGAGAGGAGAGAAAGAAAGAAAAAGAGGAAGCAAGAGAGAAGGAGAAACGAAAGAAAGAGAGCAGATCCGAAAGGTACTTATTGGGGTATGGTAATTGATGGTGTACCTCCAGCTGTTCCTTTGTTGCCGAGCACTGCTTCAATGCCACAAGTTGAAAGCCACGCTGCTCGAACCTAACAGTTAGATATGGAAGAGAAGAATGGGAGAAAAGGCTACTTCAAGATAGCTCATAGAGACCGCGAAAACCTTTGTATAATTTTGCCAATAAGCCCGCGCTGGACGGCATCCGGCTTGAGAGGAGGGAGGGAGAGGGAGAGGGAGAGGGAGAGAGAGAGAGAGAGAGAGAGAGAGAGAGAGCATGAGACACTGTGCATGAAAGAGAGAGCGAGAAAGAGAGAAGTAATTTATGAAAAAGAGAGACAGCGCAAACACCCAGTCGGCCTTAATCGATTATACGTTCAGAAGGCGAATGTTCTCGTGCAGACGTATGCGCCCTCAGATTATCAGAAAAACTCCAGGAGACCACTCACATGCATTTTCCCACCTGCGAAGTAAACAACACCGAATATTGCAATCAAAAATGAATTTGCAATTACCTTGAATAGTGACTTTATATACTTTATCAGTCAAGATTCCAGTGAAGATTGGTAATCTTTGAAAGACTATTTTCTCAAAGCATTTCAATGAGCAACATAAATAGAGCAGGTCAAGGCGTTTCATATGAAAGATTATATGATAAAACGGAATCTGAATGGAGCACACTTAATACTGAATACGACACGGGGCGGCAGCTCAGTGATCTCTTGAAGACATTGGTATTTTGTTAAGAGAACATGCACAAGTCAGGAAAACGTCAATTTCGTATTCTAAACGTTAGTTTTTGGAGGAGATCTCAAGAAACATGAGAAGATGGGTTCTTGAAAGACCCGCCAAAATATTGAAGTGACCTATTACCGTACCACGAAAGCAGCAATGAATAGAAGAATACATATTACAGTATGGGAAATAAATATGAAGAAAGCGATGAAAAGAATATACAAGAGCAACGAAAGTTGGTGAAGACAGCAGGTCAGTCGGAAGATAAAGGGAAAAATGAAACTGAGTTAGAGTGGTGAGGGTGAGAGAGATCACTTCTTACACTTTCTTTTTAGGCTAGGTCGCTGCTCCGCTTTTTCCTGCAAAATACTGCTCACAGCCAGATGTGGGAATTGGCCGGCCCAATTTCCCTAGGCGCCTGGCCGGGCCCAAGAAAAGTTTGGCCGGCCTCTAGGCCCAATTGGGCCCTCAAGTCAGAAATACTCGGCAAATTGATGGCAAAGACCTAAACTTTAAATTTTCGGAAGTATTAGAAATTAGTTAATATATTAGTTTATATATACTAAATATGGCATCAAATCACTTAATTTAAGTGGAAATGTTGTTATAAAATTTTTACATTAAGAAAGTAAAATTGAAATCTGAGAGCCTACATCAGGCCGAGTCGGGCAGAAAATTACAAGTCCCGGAAATTTCCAGCCGGGCCGGAGAGGCCCAAAAATTTTGGGCCCATACCCACTTCTGCTCACAACAAGGGAAAAAGAGCGTTCATAGCAGGGAACATACCTTGGCCGCCGAAGATCTCAGAAGCTTGCCAGTGGAAGTTCCCTCTTCTACTCCTCGTCCACTTACATTAGCCTTCTTCTTCACAACAGCCTAAGGTTATATCGTTCTATTGAGGTTACAAAGGCAAAAATTTATATGTCTACATCAATAACTTCAAAATACAATAAGTAATCAGTAGCGAAGAGGAGAGAATAGACAGGCAAGAGTTTTTTTTTCACTCTTTCAATAACATTTCAGTTTTTATTCTTTCAAAGACGCTCACATCTCATGCGTAATAATCGAGAGAAACAAAATAAAAAAAGAAAGTTGAACAAACTGGCTGAGAAGCGTGATGGGGAGAAGAGGGTTCCAGCGCGTCCATAAGCTCAGCCATCCCGGAATCAGATTCTTCCTCGGAGACCTGAAGTTTACTCGGATATTAAAACATGCGAGTTATCCGAACCTGGAGATGGAGAATTGACTCGTCCTCTTCTGTCTCTTGAACGGGATCACTCACATCGCATTCTGAGTCATCCGATATCTAAAGCATCAGTAGTAACAGGAGAATGCAAATCCCTTGAGGAAGCAACCTGTTCTTCGCAGTATCTCTGTTGAAGTTGTCGCAATCCCAGCACTTCAATTCGCTCAGCCAAGGATATCTTCGACAGGATATGTTACAGATAATGACTAAGAAAGAAGAAGAAGAAACCTTTTCCTTGTACTGGAGACCAAGTCGAGAACAGCGTTCTCTGTGCTTCTCAAGGGCTGATTGGTGGAAAGCATCCCATTCAGTTCCGAGCTCTGCGCCCTTTGTCACAAAGGCCTCCTTAAAGATAAACGCTTCCCTTTAATTAATTTTTATTTCATTTCTAAATAAATGCCGCATTTAGTCTTCCATATTCAAACGGCCACAATTATCTTCTCGTGAAGTTGTCATGGTTCATCTCAATCCTATCAGCTTAAAAAAATGAAACAAACATAAAAAAAATAATAATCGACTAAAAAACCAATTTTCTAAGAATATAAAACGGCTTATTTTTGGATGCGAACCGTTTGAAGAGCACAAGAGAGAGAAGAGACGGAAGGGGTGGAAGGGTGCAATGCAAAGGGAGTTACAGCTTCTGTGAGAAAAGAGATCAGCTGAGGGCAGTGAAACGAAACGAATAACCTCTCTTCTCCTTGGCGGCTGCGATTAATGACTTGGAACGTCTGGAAGGAACCCTTGTTCAGTGGAATAGATAACACATGAACATATTTGACAGATCTTCATTTTCGAATGATGAAAACTGTCAAATATATTCAAATCAGCACGGATAACCTGATCGCAGTCATGAGCTCGAGTGGAATGTCGTTTCGCAAGTTCAAATTTTCATTCATTCCGACAAGGCGAACTATTTTCCTAAAGAAAATTCATGCAAATAATTATTAGCTTTATCCAAAACTTAGCATTTCAGAATCCTCTCAGATTTTTCTCCTTTAATTTCAGACATTTCTCAGGCATTTAAGAGTCTCCGAATCCATCCAACTTTGTAATTTAACAGCAAAATGCAAGAAATCTGCACTCCTGACCAGGGGTTGGCCGGGGCCGAAAATATCCGGCCCGGCCCCCACGCAGAAGATCGATTTATTTGATTCTCATGTATAATAATTTTTTAAACAATAAACTCAAAATGCACCTAATTTGCTATTGTCAATCATTGAATAACCTCCCGAAAGCCGCTCCTCCTTCATGAAGGACAAGTGTAATGGGATCCTTCGATCGACTTCCACCGTTATGCAAGTATCCATGAACATTTACAATCGACACCCAATCTCCGCTCTAAAATTAGAGTACGGTGAATGGTTTTAATACATTTTCTCTTCCTTCACAAAAATATGATTTGATTTGATTTATTTACGTGTTCTAGATGCCACGTGTTCTAGATGATAAATGATGAGATATGTAAATAAATAAAGAAAGAAGCTGACCGCCAGTTGAGGACCTTGAAGCAACCGATCATAGTCGTAGCAGAGAATGTCAAACATCTTGTCGGCTGCAGCTGATAGCACATCGGGGTCGTGTTTAATCTTTAATGACATCTCTTATATCCGTTCCAACCCGTTACCTCAGTCTATCTGCTGAATTTCCATCCTAATTAAGGAGCAAGAAGTGAAAGAAGCAAAGAATAAATGATAGATAAGAAAATAGTCCTCACAAAAAATTCCGCAGAAGGATCGCGATTGTGCAAGGAGAGGCGTATTCCATTCAATAACCTAAAAGGGAACTAAATATTTCCTTTTCCCCGATGAAGGAATATTCTGACGGTGGATCGAAGGTATCCCAGGCACGAATACAAACGGGTCGGGTATTCGTAGACGAACACGGCAAATACACCGAATCAATAATCTTAAAATGGCTAACTGAATTTAAAATAACGGGAACGGATGAACAATCAGCACGATCGGAAAGCATGGGCTTGAAAAGAAATGCTTGCAGGATCCCAACCTGTACAGAGATATCCGAGTACCCGAAGTTTGGGAATTTGTTGATGTGCTGCAAAACGGATTGTCGCTGGTTCACCCGAGAAGGAACAGCATTATCAGCGACCGAAAAAAACACCTTGTATTACTTTCATTAATAAATCAGTAATCGAGACTTACTGCTCTTTGATTTGCTGAAATGAGAAGCCCTCCGAAGTTGTTTGCGAATTCCGTCAGTTTCCTCAGCTTAAATAGATTTAATACGTGTTCACAAATCAAAAACCGACATTGAGCCAAGTAAAAAGAAGAAAGAAATACTTACGATAGATACGTCGACTGGAGTGAAGTTTGCACTTGAAGAGTAAACTGGCCGTTGAGTCGAGGGATCAGGAAGCCAAAAGGCAAACTGGCAGACAGAATTAGTGGAGCCAGAATGGATTCCGGCAACGAAGATACCGTCAATCGGCTTGCGTCTCTAGAAACATTCACTTAGCGCGTTATGATACAGGAGTAAAGTAATACTGATGGTCCCAGACCAAAGCACGGTGCACTCGAAGAATGTGTGCGGAACGTAGACCGGAAAGGTCTCCGCCAAGAAGAATCCGCTCGCAACCTGTTTCATCACGCAGAGTTGCCTTGCACGTCCGATCTAAAATGGAAAGTACTAACGATAAGCTTGGTTCTTGTTAAACACAACTTCAACGCTATTTGTCTGTAGAGAAAAAAAACAGAAGAGTAACCGTTTCCTTGTTGTTCAACTTCCGTAACGACGCCATATATATTTACCTTCTCTCCCTCCGGGATTGAAAACAAATCGTGCAGTTTAGTATATTTATACGAAGGCGACATGGCCTAAAATGAACCAGTGAGATATTCTCTATCTCGGGAAACAAAGGAAATTTTGTAAAAACTTTTTTTATGCCGCAACATTTTAAATGCAGAACGGCCGTTAAATAGTGAGATCAACTGTTGTGCAGTTTGCATGAAGTGAAGAAGTTGATATTACCAATTGATTGATTCGTTTTATGACTCACACGTTCAAGCGCTCTGTTTATGTAACTACTCTGCAATTCTCCGATTGATTGAATTGTTGGGCACTTGTTATGGAAATATGAGAGGAAAATGTGCCTAAATGATATGGAATGCTCTCCTTGTTTCGGAGTGGTGCTAAGATTTCTTCAGTATCAGATAGATATTGGTGTAGCTTTAATATTACATTTGGTCACCGGGTTGTTCAAGGAGAGTCACGTAATGTAAACGCGCTCTTTTTAAGTCCTTTCATGTTGACAATTTTGATTTCGAAAACGCATATGTTCCATTAACGAGTAGTTTGAAGGAAAAGAAGTGCAGCTCGCCGATGGATCGGGAGGCATTTCTGAAAAGTCAGGTATGAATGAGTCTCTTTTTGTGTTCCTTGCAACTTGAGATTGTCTTCTTCCCAGCTGGAAGCCGTGCAGAAGGCGATCACGAAGCAGGAGGTTCCACTCAAGCCAAAACATGCGCGGAGTCTCATTCTCGGAACTCACAGAGAGAAGTACGAGACGATTCTCATTCTTTGCAATTCAGCTGAAGTCAAGTCTTCTTTTAGGTCATCAAATGTCTTCTGGAATTCGGTGATGCGGATGCAGCTGGAGAAGAATCCTGTTTTGACATGGAAGTTCTGCCATATCCTTCACAAACTGATCCGAGATGGACATCGCAAGGTTCCTGAGGAGTCACACAGGTTTCTTCTTCTTCGATTCTTTTTTTCAAGTGATCATTTATCTTTTTCCAGGTACCTCAATAGAATCAAGCAGTTGTCCCAATTTTGGCATCACTTACACACTTCGGGATACGGAGTTTGCAATGAAATGTATTGCAAGCTACTCGTAGACAGAATTGAATTTCATCGGAAGGTTGTCCATCCGTTTAGAAATGTGAATAAATTGATATTCCTGATTACAGCTGCCAGCTATGCCTGGGAATCTCAGCCTGAACGAAGTTCAGCTCAAGGCTCTTCAGGGCGATGTGGACACTGCATACGAAGCATCCATTGAGATGCTAGATCAAATGGATAATCTTCTCAGTCTGCAAGAGAAAGGTTTGCCCAATTAATGTAACGCCTAACTTTTGCCTGTTACTAGGTCTTCTCTCCTTTGTGGATAGTTTATACGATGTCATATAAGAATATTTAGTATTCAACTCGCTGGAGATGTTGTCGTGGTCTTCAATGGTGCCACAGGGACAAACACTGCTCGCCCCGCTGATTCTCGTCATTCTGGACTCCTCGAAGTTTTACGACTTCTTAGTGAAGATAATATTCCACTTGCATGCGCAGCTGCCCCCAGACACCCTTGCAGGCCATCGAGAACGGTTTAAGGTGCTTTTTTTCTATTTATTTTCATTTTGTTATGATCCTTACTGGATATTTTTATTCTATTGAATGTTGGAGGATGTTTTCCGTCGCACGAAGAAGTTCTTCGAGGAAGCAAGCAATTTACAATATTTCAAGTTCTTGGTGTCGATTCCTTCTCTCCCAGCTGTTTGTTTTAGCAATTAATTGTTGTAATAGTGGAAGTTCTCATCACCAGTAACGAGTCTGAGACGTTTCATTTTTATTAGACTGCGCCGAACTTTCTGCAAGCTTCCGACCTGGAATCTTATCGGACTCCCCATGTTCACGTCTACAATGAATCAGAGGTTCTTTTCTAGATGAACCGAAGAGAATGAAGATATCTCGTTAAGGACGGCGGATCCGTGGCGGGCGATTCGGAGCTGCTTCATCT
Organism: Allodiplogaster sudhausi; assembly: GCA_945643635.1. Classification (NCBI taxonomy): domain Eukaryota; kingdom Metazoa; phylum Nematoda; class Chromadorea; order Rhabditida; family Diplogasteridae; genus Allodiplogaster; species Allodiplogaster sudhausi. Next base: position 1,291,050 of record CALZFC010000043.1, on the reverse strand, counting down.
TGAAGAGCGTCCTCTGCACACTTCTTCACCCTCTTCTCTGCCTGACCAGAGGCACGTTCAGAGGGAAGCTGATCTTCTTGGTGATTTGGATTGTTTAGAGACGAGCAGATCACTTCTCTCTCCCGCGCCTTGGAAGACGAGAGATTCGCGAAGGAAAGACTCATAGCAGAGGCCAGGTTTGGATCGTCACGCGAATGAGACAAACGGAAGTTATAATCCCTTTCTTGTAGATCACGGATTGAACAGTACGAGAACCGACTGGTGCAGATGCAGAATGAGATCGACCACGCAAGACACGAAGCAGACGACCAGAAGGGAGACGTCGACCGGCTCAGGGGTCTCTTTCTTCCTGTTTCTCTTCCTCCCAGTTGTGAAGATCACTCTCTCTCTCTCCTCTCTGTGCTCTCTCTCTCATCTCTGTGCTCTCTCGCTGTCTCACTCTCTATGCCATTCCAGCTGAACTGGCCACGCGTGAATTGTCTCTGGCAGAGAGATCAGATGCTCGTGTCGTGGATGCCGAAGCGAGAAGCAAGCAAAGCGAGGAGAAGTTCATGAAGCTCAAGGGCGTGTACGAGAAGTTCCGCGCTGAACATCTTGCGGTACTTCTCTTCCATTCCACTTTCTCATGGTATTCTAGTAATAGTATGTTTGTTGGCCCGAATAGGAGAGGACATCGAGAATTCTGATCGAGTGCTGGCCTTAAGGCTCTCCAAAAACTGGCGGATCTTCAAAGGCAGATGGAGGGAAGCGAGCAAGAACGAATTGACAGAGACGAGAGGATGAATTCAATCCAAAGAAGACTCGAACAAGCTGAGAAGCAGTCCTCTGACTACCATTCTAAAGTTACTTTTCCTTCTCTTCTTCTGGCTGATATCCATTCCCCTGTAAAAAGAAGTGAGCGGAGTTCATTGGTTCTTTCCAGCTCGAAAGCGCAACTGGCATGGAAGATGAGCTGCGATCTCAGCTGGCGCAGGCTGATGCTCAGGCTGAACTCATTCGAAATGTTAGCAGAACTTGAAGGGGAGGGGCAGAGTGATGATTGAAGGAGCTGGAGACGGCGAGAAGTGCGGCGGCGACAGCAGAGAAAGAGCGCGAGGCCGTCCGCCACTCCCTCCTCTCCATGTTCGATCGATGCTCCGAAGAACTCCAGAATGCCACTTCCATCACTTATCCTCCTCGTTCGTTGCCGCATTTCATTTGATTTCTGTAAGTACACTTGTGTACATCGTGCAGACTTGGCGATGTCCGCCCTAGCCTGGGCAGCCGAGTGCCTCTCTCGTGGTTCCCTTCCACTGGCTGGCCACGCACTCTCCACAGTCCTGGTGATTGCAGCTTCCGCTGCCTACACTGCATCCATTCAACACTTCGATGGTTGGTCACTTTTCAATTGGCTGCTTTTAGTGTCCTCTAGTTGTCAGATGTGAATGAGGAGTGCAAGCGAGTGCTGGCCGCGGCTCGCTCGGCAGTCTCTTCCTGCCCTTCCTCCGCTGAGCCTTCTCTGCCCTCTCTCTCCACTCTACAACAACTCATCAGTGCTCTTCCAGTGCAGTCAGATATCGACAAGGTACCTTATTTGTACTTGAAACAAGTTATGTCTTCTAATCTTCTAATTTAAAATGCAGGAAGTTGTTGGCATCGAACTTGAAGAAGAAATGAAGAGAATGGGTGCTGCTATTAAACAAGCTGTGGATATGATAGAGGACATTCAAAGGAAGGCGCGGGAGAACACTCAGGGTATTCGGTAAGTGGTTCGGAGTACTACGGTTGCTTATGTTCAGTTCTTTTCAATTCATACTTGCAGGTTGGAAGTTAATGAAAAGATTTTGGAGACGTGCCAAGCTCTCATGTCGGCTATCATGGTTCTGGTAGCGAGAAGTCGTGAATTGCAGGTCCTACTACCAATAGATTCTTTCAATAACTATCACAGAACTTCTCTCTCTCTCTCTCTCTCTCTCACTCTCTCTCTCTCTTTCTCCGAATTGAACTGCAATTGTTTAGCTTGAAATTGTTGCGGCTGGACGTGGCCAGGGACCTCCCAATGAATTCTATAAGCGCAATCATCAATGGACAGAGGTTATCTTTCTCTTAGTTTATATTAGGGGAAGAATATGGTTTTATGAATAGAATTCATTGTTAAAAAGGCAGGTCAGAAGCGGTGCACCCATCCTTGTTTTGGGCCTTAAGTAGGCACTAGCCAATACAGTTTTTGATCAAAAAAGTCGGCCACCTTACTTTCTGCGCCAAAAGATTCACGCACTTTTGGGCGGCCGTCGGACCGCCCATTTTACTGTGATAGAAGAAGAGATGCAAAGCGACTTGCAGGGTCTGCTATCAGCAGCGAAGGCAGTGGGAGTGGCTGCGCGTGTGCTGGTTGCCTCTGCGGATGGAGTCGTCTCCGGTAGTCACTTCTCTCTCTCTCTCTCTCTCTCTCTCTCTCTCTCTCTCTTCCCCAATATTTATTCCAACCATTCAGGCCAGGGGAAGTTCGAGCATCTCATTGTGGCCGCGCAGGAAATAGCAGCCAGTACTGCCCAACTCTTTGTTTCTTCTCGAGTCAAGGCCGAGCCGGGATCTGAAAAGTCTCTTCTCCGACTTTTAGTTTTTATTTTGGCTTATCTATGTCAAAATTAATTGTTGTATGACAAACATCGAAAGAGGTCGGTCATTGAGGATGTCCGCTCTTTCGGTTGCATCTCGAAGTGTGAATCAAGCAACTGCTCAAGTTGTTGCAACAGTCAAGAGTGGACGCACCACTCTCAATGAGAAAGGTTTGCTTCTTCTTCAATGGGGAGCGGACAGAATTCTTCATAATATTTTATATTTTGACCATTGCAGATGCCTTCGATTTCTCCCATCTCACTCTGCACGATGCGAAGAAGGAAGAGATGGAGAGTCAGGTGTGCTCATTCAGACGGAGAGAGAGAGAGAGAGAGAGGGAGGGAGAGGGAGAGAGAGATTATATATGTTGACCATGCAGGTTCGGTGTCTCGAGCTGGAGCAGTCTCTGGTGAGAGAGAGGGCCAGACTGGCCGAACTCAGGAAACGCCACTACCACGTGGGAGCACTCGTCTCAGAGACAGATCAGAATGGAGGGGGCAACTCCGCCAGAGATGCCGACTCTTCCTTTGAAGTTGTCGGATAGACAGCGTCTCTTCCCCTTCCATGCTCCATCCTCGCTCACTCCTCCTCTCTCGCGCCCCTCTTTCGCTCCCTCTCTCTCTCAGTTCTTCTCTCCTCTCTCCGCGCCTTCTCTACTTTTCATCTGCATATGAATTCACGCTTTGAGTTCCTATGTCTGATGTTTCTTTTGTCCGCTGAATGTATTTCTGTAGAAAGCGCTTATCAGGTGGAATTGTAGCCTTATCGGATGAGGGAGCTATCCCCAAATTTAAGCAGCATCTTTATTACGGTTTTTCAATTGAATATTGGATTGATGGCAGATGAGCAAGGATTTTCCCTCTCTCCCTTTTCTCTTCTATCAATGCTTGTTAGTGTAGATTGGCAACTTCCTCTAACTTATATAGCTGTAATGTACGCAATGCGATATCCATGTCGAAACTCCTAACTTATCTTTTCTTTATGCTTCTTTTTCTGTCACTGTCTTTTATCTCTATGTTCTTCGTATCTCCAACCGGAGTAATCTTTGTTCTTATCACCTCTTCGATGGCACTTGAAACTTCTCGTGCTTTTTTTCGCTATTCCTTTAGGTTCGTGATATGAGTTGAGAATCTCACACTTAGTAGTTATCAAAATGCTCATCTTATTATATGTATGATAAATGTACATTGACTGCATCTCTGGTCAAATCTACCAGAGGTTGCCAGTACCAGAGACTAATTCAGCATTTGTTGTCACTTTGTTTATCCCGATCTTTCTTTCTCTGTGCTCCTGATCCGCTTTACTTACCAACGGTGAGTGTACCCCTCTAAGTCGGAATCTTCTCTGCATACCTCGCCTTCTCACACTCACATGTATCTGACTCATCCACCACTTTTTCCCTCATTTACTGACGGTATTAGATCTGCTACCATCCATCTCACCATGTATTATCTTTGCTCTCTCTCTTCCTCACTTTCTTTCTTTCTCGATCCCTCTTTTTCTATATCCGTCGGGCATAGCTTATTCAATGGGAAAAGGGAGCCTCTTTTCCATTGTAGCCATGTCTACTGTGTGATTGACTCCTATATTGTACTGATTCCTATATTGCACAACTACTATGAATGAAAATAGTATGGAACTGAATGCGAAATAAATATTTATGGAGAGATGAGCCGAGTGATTTCAGGAGAATTGGTTAGCAGCCAGAGCGTCTCTTTGCGCCTCCCCTCTCCCTCCCTCTTCGCTTGCTTTTGTTGCATTTGCTTGTAGCTGAGATGCTGACTCCTTCCTCTTACAGAGGTTTGTTCTTGCTCGTTTTGTCTTCTTCATCCTGTACTTCTCAAGCTTCGATTTGCCCTTTATCATTTGAGGCTTCTTTGTATTTGTCGGCGCGACTTGATTGAGTTGAACTGTCGTTCTGCTCGATCTTGGTGATTGCTGGGTACTTTGGTCATTCTTGTGGGTTTCTTCTGTGGCGGGGGCGAGTCAGCGCATGTTCAAGCCGTAGTCGTGTGATTACATCGATTGATTGCTGTGACTGTGCGGACAGGAGAGGAGAGAGCGCAAGGAATGAAGAGGATGAGAGAGAGAAAGACAAGGACAGCGCGGGTCACAAGAAGAGCAATGGCGGAGCGTAACATTGCTCACTCAGTTAAAAACATCTGCACTACAGATAGAAGTTTTACTGTTGATTGCACGTCCTGAAAATGTTTTGTGCATACCGCTTCGTACCCTTAATTTTGCATGATTGGTATTCATTCAGTTTTGCATTAAATAGTCATGATTATAATGTATTGCACTTCACTTCCTTTTGGTTTTAATTTGTGTCATTTGTTGCCTTAGAATGTCAGGATGATTGATGCAATTTACCATGCCGCTCCCCACTAGGATAGCACCGGCTTCTTTCTTCCCGTTGCTTGTTCTTTTTCTCGAACTTGCCTCATCTTATCAGTTATCGTGATGATTGTTTATTCTAATATTGCAGACGAACCATTCTCGTGGCTTACTCCTCCGGCTGAGCAGACGACTGAGAGAGTAAGAAGAAGTCTCCGGGAAAGCTGGAATTCTACCACTGAAATGGCAGAACACAGCGAGGAGAATGTTCCGCTTCTTTCTGGCGGAGGGAGAATTGCTTCTGAAGTTAGAATTCATATTTTCGGCGTATACTTTAAACACTATTGGTATATCGCTGTCGAATTACTTAAATTATTGCTTCAATTGTTTTGGAATATATTCCAAGTGGATTGCTGTTAACTTGTAGACAGTAAAGCACCCCCAGTCATTCAATTTCCTTCGGTGGATCCCCGTCTGATTGAGATCGCATTTATCAAAGTCACTTAATTTGTTTTAAGGGCAGCCTCGCGGATCGAGGAAGTCGGACACAATCCGTGGTTGTATCGGAGGAAGGAGTGGACGAGGGCAATCTGCAGGGAGGAGTTCACTCCAGTGGTTGGTCACCCCCTCCCCCCCCTCAGTCCTCATCTCTTGACTTGAAGGGTCCACAGTGAACTGCCGAGTGTGCGATGCAGTCATCGAGTTGGAGGGGAGGTCGACGCAGCACGTCGTGAAGTGTCCTCAGTGCATGGAAGCCACTCCTATCCGCCCCGCTCCTCCCGGCAAGAAGTCAGCTCCTTCTTTCTCTCCCTCCCCCCTATGAATTCCTCAGCGAGGTGGCTCACCGCCTTTCAGGGGATATGTCCGGATATTTGAGAGGGTCAAGTAGACAAGATACACCGTATTCCCTAGTAATTGTTAAATGAATGAAAACGGGTGTAAACTGCGTAGAGTGACAATCTCAATGAGTTGACTCTTCAGATACGTCCGTTGCCCGTGCAACTGCCTTCTAATCTGCAAGGCCTCCTCGACTCGCATCGCCTGCCCCCGCCAGAACTGCCGTCGTGTCATCACTCTTGGCCAGGTAAGGAGAGACGGAGAGAGAGAGAGACGGGGAGAGAGAGAGAGACAGAGAGAGAGAGAGTTTGCCATGTCATCGCTGTCCTGCTTGCAGTCCCCGTCGGCGGCCACTGCAATGCCCGCCCCCACTGGCACCTGCCGAGTGACTTGTGCTCACTGCGAAGAGGTTCCGGCCTTTCTTCTTCTTATTCTTCTCTTCATCTTTTCTTTTACGGAGCAACCACCTTAAAGAATGAATAGACGAATGACCATCTGTTCTTTACAGATTTTCATGTTCAATACTCTGACAAACACACTGGCAACTTGCCCACATTGCCGTAAGAGGTGAGTCCCTTATCCTTAAGATCATGTGGTCATTTAAAAAAAATTAGTGAGAAGACTCGAACATACAGCGTGTTCGTTTCGATAACGGTATCATTGACGGTGTATTTTACCAAAATTATCTTCTAATTAAACGCTGTTTCTACACCGTTGTGCACTAGTTCTTTCTCTAATTCATTCCGAGTTCTCCCCTTCAGATCTGCAGTGGGGAATGCCTTTCGGCGTACTCGCCTTCTCTACTTCTCTGCGGGTTCCTTTGTGGTTCTCTTGGCTGCCATTATTGCTACTTCATACTGCGTCAATAGCGGTCAGTTCCAATATCCTTTTTTTAGAACGGTTCACACAATATTTTTACTTGAAGCAGTGATAAGTAGAAGTAGCGAATGATTGTTCTGAGGATGAGGGCGGTTCTTGCAGATCACGGCGGGCTGTTGTACGTCGTGCCCGTCCTCCTCTTCGCGGGCGCAGCTTTCCTTGCCCTGAGAGCCAGTCACTTCTTCCTCACGAAAGTCTCGACCTTTGTCGCCCCAGTCTAGCCATCCCTGGTCTCCTCCATCTCTCTTCTTCTCTACTGGTGTCTTCATTCTCTCCATTCTTCGGTGATTCGTATTCTTCGCTGTCGATTAGATTATCTCTTTTAACGGTACTTGGCTTCCAATCAGTTGTACCATTTCTCGAATTCTTGGTCGGGCTGCAATGGAAGCAATGCGAGTTTGTTGCTTTTCTTTCATTAGCTATGTTATTCGCTGAAAAGTTATTTCTAATTATTCTGCCGTATTTATTGACGCGTTTGTCCGTTAGCCAGATAGATCGTGATGACTGAATTATGGTAGTTTTTGAAATCTCTCGTTCTCACTTTTCCTTTCTCTCTTCTCTCTCTCCCTCCCTCCCTCCCTCTCTCTCTCTCTCTCTTTCTCTCTCTCTCTTTCTCTCTCTCTCTCTCTCTCTCGCTCTCGCTCTATCTCTCTCTGTCTCTCTTTACTTCGCATCTAGATGTCCATCTCGTTGCTTCTTGCAACTGTTTTAATTTCACTCTTAATCACCTGTCAAATTCATTAGATTTTTGTTTAAAAAAAAAGAACAGGGAAATGACCTGAGAGTGAGCTCCATTAATTCTTAACACTTTCTGAATTCCTCTTGACAAGCTGGCTGGGAGAAGCCTTGCTTCTTACGGTTGACCCACTCGCGTTCGAAAACATGAACATTGATCCGAATATTTATTTGTGTTGTTCTTTTCCAACCTTGGGATCGGACCATTCCCATGCCATTCTTGTCCTTTTACAGTTCGGCCTATCAATCTTCAGTCTTCTATGGTAAGCATGTGATATACTTCTTTTCCAAGGAAGCCAGGACTTATCGGTATCCTCCTGGAAATTGCGATAGTGTTTCTCGATGTGCTGCACACTTCTACCCCTAATTTCGGTCATTTTTCGACGCACCCGTCAGGTCTTAAGAAAACTAGCGTTTGAAGCAGTTTATATTGACCGAGGCATGTAAACATTATATTCAAAGGAAATAAAGTTTGGAGATTTTTTAGTCTTTTTGTGCCGGTTTGTTTCAATTCGGGGGTGAGCCGCTCCCACAAACGCTGTTGTACTTTTGTTTCCGATGAGATCTCTTCTGCTGAATTGCAGACGTGAGGTGATATAATTCAGCTTCTCTTCAAGCATGAAGAAGGAAGCTGTAACAGCTAAATTTTTTGTCTGTGACTTTTGGGAATTTAAGAAGTGCATGTACATTGCCGAGAACAGCAGAGCTTGCCTGTTAAGAGCTGCATGAGTCCCGCCTTGCAACTCTACCGACAGCTTCTTGTGCTTCAGGTTTAACAGCTATCCATGTAAATTCAGAACTCTGCTCGTAGGAAGCCAATTTCCATGAAAACTTGAGCAGGCCGTCTGAGTGGCTCTCTTCAAACGTTCTTGTTCCTTTTCTTGTATCGGATACATTGAATTGACACAGGCATCTCCGCTTCTCTGACCGGGCATTCTTCGTCGCTCGAGTTCGTCAGGAATTCAAACAAAGTCGCCACTTACGCGGTGCCGCGAAGGAAGCTGCGATTAAGGTTCACACTCTTCTCTACTCTTATGCAAGCAAGATGCTGATAATTGAAAGAATACGGTAATTGGTGATGCTATAAATGATGATGATTGTTGTGAGCGAGGCGAGAGAATCCTCCAGCAGCGTCGTCTCATCTGAAGATGGTTTGCGTTCTTGGAATTGAAGGATCCGCTAACAAAATCGGAGTTCGTCTTTATTCATTCATTTTCTTTATTCATTATGTCCATCATGTGGAATATTACAGCTTTATCTTTGCCTCCTTTTGATACTTCTTCTATGAGAAAGGTTGAGGTGGGGATCATGAAGGATGGCGTAGTCCTCGCGAATCCACGAGCTACCTTCAACGCCCCTCCTGGCGAAGGATTCCGACCGAGCGAGACAGCGCAGCACCATCGGTGAGTTGTGAGAGAAGAGAGGGAAAGGTCCTTGATCATACCAACTGGGTTTCAGCCAGAACGTGGTTAGCTTAGTCGAACGCGCTCTGAAAGAAGCGAAGATTGAAGAGCCCGAGAAAGAACTGGATGGAATTGCATTCACGAAGGGCCCTGGAATGGGAGCCCCTCTGCAGGTTTCATTTTGCTTCCTGTCTCTATTCACTGATCTTCTTTGCTAGGTGGGTGCAATCGTAGCTCGTGTTCTCTCTCTGAAGTGGCAGCTTCCTCTTCTCGCTGTCAACCACTGCATCGGTTGCTCACTTCAACTCTCATATGCTCTTCCTGTTCAAAGTGATGAAAGGTCTGATGTTCAGGTCATATCGAGATGGGCCGTCTCATCACTTCTGCCGATAATCCAGTCGTTCTCTATGTGAGCGGAGGGAATACCCAGGTTGCACCTTTCATATCATTCATCTCCTCCCTCTCTCTATTTTCTCTCTCTCTCTCTCTCTCTCTCTCTCCCTCTCTCTCTCTCCTTCTCTCTCTCTCTCTCCTCTCTCACTCTCTCTTTCCTTCTCTCTTTCAGCCTTCACTCTTATCACTGCTTTCCCCTGCAGGTCATCTCGTACTCTCAGCAGAAGTACCGTATCTTTGGTGAGACAATCGACATTGCAGTTGGAAATTGTCTTGACCGCTTCGCGCGGGTGCTGAAGCTTCCGAATGATCCGAGTCCCGGATACAACATTGAACAAGCAGCAAAAAAGGGTACGGAGGTTGTCGCCTCAGGACCAAGATATTCATTTCATCCATTCAACCTGAGAGTGTGTACCTGAAGTTTGATCATTTTTCTTTAATTGTTTTGGTATGGAATTCAGGCAGCCGTCTGTTGGAGCTGCCGTACACGGTGAAAGGAATGGATGTCTCTCTTTCCGGAATCCTCTCCTTCATTGAGAAGAAAGCGTCTGAGCTTCTCTCATCGGGTGAATACACCAGCGAAGATCTCTGCTTCAGTCTACAAGTTTGATTTTCCTGCTTTCTTCAAATCATACATATTGTTAGCGCTGTACTTATCATGAAAATAAAAATATAACTTTTCTTATTTTGAGGAGACAGTCTTCTCGATGTTGATCGAGATTACAGAGAGAGCCATGGCGCACACGGGAAGTCGTGAACTGCTCATTGTGGGAGGAGTGGGGTGCAATCTGCGGCTGCAGGTAAGGATGAGTGTCTGGCAGTGAGAGAGTCAGAGAAAGGGAATAAAATTGAAGGATTACTCGACATTTTATAAATGTAGCGCGTATTTTAACCAATGAAATCTAATTGAAGGAAATGGCTAGTAAAATGTGCACCGAAAGAAATGCACATCTCTTCGCAACCGATGAAAGATTCTGCATTGACAACGGAGCGATGATTGCCCAGGTAAGCATCGGCCTCTTTTAAATGCTCAGAAGATAAGATGGTTTAGGCCGGCTGTCTGATGCTCTCCTCAGGAGTAGTCTGCCCCCTCGAGAAGTCCACAATTACACAAAGATTTCGAACTGATCAGACGGCCATTCTATGGAGGACGTAGTTCATTTCTAAGTTCTTTTCTTTGTCTCCGGATATGTTCGATTGAATAAAAGCAATATGTAAAAGTGATGCCAGAAATCGCAATCTCGAACGTGGATAACACTCCGTGATTCTCTGTGGGAAAGATGCTAAAGAGTAAGCACGTACAGGTAATATTATATCGAAGATGCGTGCCAAAGCGCGATTGCATTCTTGCTGAAATCCATAGAGAAATTTAAAAAAAGTAAGTAAAACAGGTAAGACGTAGCAAGCGGATGGATAAGCTGAGACTGAAGGGAGAGAGTGACTTCTCACAGCTATTTCACTCTTCTTCTCACCCACGACAGTGCGAGATTTCCCATCTGATAGGGAGGCGGGCAGAGGAGGGACGCCTTTTCCACAAAGGAGACACCACGGCTATTAGGAGCCTGATGGATGGCCAGCGGCACCTTCTCATTCACTCCTGTCTGCTTCTCTCTCTCTCTCCTCTCTATCTCTCTCTCTCTTTCTCTTTCTCTCTCCCTCTCTCTCTCCCTCTCTCTCTCTCTCTATCCACCACAAATCGTGTACAATTCACCTTTCATCCCCACTTAGCGGCTCGCCTGCCACCTTCTGTAGTCCCTCCTTCATTACTTTTCATCCCATTTTCAGACCACCTGTTCTATCCTTGAAACCTATCCGCTTGCATTTATAAGTGTCATTGTTTTTATATTATTTTCTCATGGACTCTAGCTGCAGCTAACTCCTGTTGTCATCTCTGGTCCCTTCCCTCCATCCTCGCAACTCATATCCTCACCACTCCCTGTCATACAATAGGCAATCACTTTCTGCTCATTCTACGACAACCAACTGCTACCGTATACGAGCTAGGGAGACAGCCGGTGTTCAAAATCTCTCTGCTCTCATCTTCATCTCTCTCTCTCTCTCTCTCTCTCTCTCTCTCCTCTCTCTCTCTCTCTCTCTCCCTCTCTCTCTCTTTCTCTCTTTATCTCTGCTGTCTCATCTAGTGTTCAGTTTCTCTTAGTCTCTCTTCCTCTCCTTCCCCCTTTCTCTTCACTTCTCTATTCGATTTCCCACTTGTTCTTTTTTTGAACCGAGATGCTGTAGCGGCGAGATGAAAGAGTTCTGGGTTGTTGTCAGGGAGAAAGAAAGAGAGAGAGATATAGACAAGGGAATGTGAGAGAGAGAGAGAGATGGAGAGAGAAGAGGAGAGGATGAATTGTGCACAATTGATGAAAGAAAGCTGAATAAGATGTGAATGAAATGGACGAAGAATGACTTGCCTATTCATCTTCCACGAAGAGAGAGAGAGAGAGAGAGAGAGAGAGAGAGAAGGAACAGAAAAAGGGAAAGAAGTGTGGACTGATATGGCGGGCGCGTGTGAAAGGAGCTTGATGAGAAGCAGATATGAAGAGAAGAGCGAACAGGAAGAATGAGCAATCTATCACTGGCGTGAGAAGAGAAGTCTTCTCTTTTTGGCTACTTCCCGCTGTCTCGCTGATATCCAAGTACTGCAAATCACTCTTCCTAATGGGAGGCACACCACAATGGAGACAAGCTGGCTGCAGCTGCACCTCTCTCTCTCTCTCTCTCTCTCTCTCTCTCTCTCTTTCTCTGTTTCTCTCTCTCTTTCTCTGTTTCTCTCTCTCTTTCTCTGTTTCTCTCTCTCTCTTTCTCTGTTTCTCTCTCTCTCTCTCTCTTTCTCTGTTTCTCTCTCTCTCTCTCTCTCTTCCTAATCCGGCAGTTCCTCCCTCAGCTGCACTTCCGATCCATGTCTTCGAATTGGCGCGTGTGATGTTTGGGGGATGACTGGAGCCGCTAATTCGAGGGCGGCTAACGCCAAAAGGAGAAGAAGAGATGAAAGCGTAGCCGGTCCACCTGGAAGGGTTGCCATCCAAGCACATTCCAGCCACTTTTGAATCTTCCACTTTTCTCCAACTCTCTCTTTTCTCTAACCTCTCTCTTCTCTCCTCTCCTACTCGACATCCACCTGATAATGATGCCTACTCGTCTAGTTCCACCATCATTCACAAACCTCTTTCATGGACTCATTCTCCTTGTCGCTCACCCTCTCTCCACCTCTCTCTCTCTCTCCCTCACTCTCTCTCTCTCTGTCTCATTTTATGACCGTTCCTGGCCGGTCATTCCGACTGACGATGCTCTGGCAACGATGTGCAGCATGCAACAGCTGCCCTTCTCGACGAGACTCCTCCTTTCATCTTCTCCTATCAAAGTTTCTCTCTTCCTCTCTCTCTCTCTCTCTCTCTCTCTCTCTCTCTTTCTTTCGCTCTCTCTCTCTCACTCTTTTTCCTTCTTGCTCACAGTGTCGTCTCTACATTGTCTTTCTATTTGCCTCGACGTCGTCAACTGCAATTCTCTTGAACCCGTGCTTCGAACCGACTTCTGAACCATAGATAACTTGCTTCATTATTAAAAAACAACAACATCTTATGGGTACATTTACCATCTTCTACTACTACTCTTCAATTCTGTTTCTCTTTTACTCTCTCTCTCTCTCTCTCTCTCTCTCTCTCTCTCTCCCTCTCTCATCATCATCTACTATATCTACTCCGATCTTCTTGCTTGATTCCATGGTTTCTCGTCCCTGAGACGCCGATATCCAGCAGTCAATCTATGTATTTTCCAAGCTATAATGGCTTCCGTTATTACAGAGGACTCTGTTTCTCTCTCTGAATCTCTAACACTCATTTCACACTCTCCCTCTCATCACCTCTCTCTCTCTCTCACTTCTTTTCCTCTCTCTCGTCTCCACATTCTCCCTCTCATCACCTCTCTCTCTCTCTCTCACTTCTTTTCCTCTCTCTCGTCTCCACATTCTCCCTCTCATCACCTCTCTCTCTCTCTCTCACTTCTTTTCCTCTCTCTCGTCTCCACATTCTCCCTCTCATCACCTCTCTCTCTCTCTCTCACTTCTTTTCCTCTCTCTCGTCTCCACATTCTCCCTCTCATCACCTCTCTCTCTCTCTCTCTCACTTCTTTTCCTCTCTCTCGTCTCCACATTCTCCCTCTCATCACCTCTCTCTCTCTCTCTCACTTCTTTTCCTCTCTCTCGTCTCCACATTCTCCCTCTCATCACCTCTCTCTCCCTCCCTCTTCTTTTCCTCTCTCTCTCGTCTCCAAATTCTCCTCCCCCTCCCTCTCTTCATCTCTCGTCCTCTTTCGTCCCTTCTAAATTCTTATGCGAAAACGGTGAGGGTGAAATGAATCTCGTTTATGAGCATGTCTACTCGCGGTCGTAAAAGAAGATTGTATGTGACGAGTGAAGTATCTGGCACGAGCCAGGAAGGAGAAGAGAGGAAGAATGAAGAAAGGAGAAAAGTCGAGAGACAAAGATAGAAACAGGCAGAGGAAGGGAAAAGGTCCCAGTGGCTTCATGCATCAGAAGATGCAGCTCAACAGTTCGAGATGATCTTCTTCGTTCGGCTGAAACAGAAAGGGAGGATGAAAATGGAAGGCTCTTTCTTAGAGGACACCCCGTTGCGAGTTCCAACCGGAGAGTAATCATCTGGAGCATCTGTCCCAGTGAGGTGCAATTCTTGGCCAGACATATTTTGCTATCTCTATCTCTTACTCTCTCCACCTCACAACCCATTCGCTCTCTGTCTCTCTGGCTCTCTGTCTTTCTTTCTTTCTGTCATTCCTTCTCAATATCTCTCCCTCTCTCTCTCTCTCTTTCAATTTCTCACTTTTCAATAACTTCCAAACTCTTCATCTTTCTTCTCTAGACTTTTTGCTGTTTTCCATTCCCTTTGGCGGTTCTCAAAGAGTGCGCAATGGTGGCATTTACGAGAAAAAAAAGAGGCCACCCGGACTAAATGGCAGATGATGCAGAAAATGAGGAAGAACCCACTTGGATAAAGAATTGGAGAAAGAGAGAGAGAGAGGGAGAGAGAGAGAGAGAGGGAGAGAGAGCGAGAGAGAGAGGAGTGAGAGGGAGAGAGGGGAGTGAGAGGGTTAGAGAGGGGGAGTGAGAGAGAGAGAGAAAGAGAGAGTGAGAGAGAGAGAGAGAGAGAGAGAGAGAGAAAGATATGGCAGTGGGGAGAAGCATCGAAAGAGCCAGACCGCCACAGAGAGGTGCTCTTACCAAAAGTAGAACAAAAAAAGAAAGAATATGAAAGAGGAGAAGTGAAAAATAGATATTGTGAAGGCAGAGCATCTTACGGGCTCTGCCCCTCCTTTGTTAGCTCTCGCCCGCTGTTTCTCATCAAGACTCTTCTTGCTAGAGATATGCAGACAACGAGAGAGCTAGGGAGGAAACATTGAAATGGAGCAAAAACAGAGAAGATGAGAGAGGCAAGGAAAAGACATGGAATAAACTGAATTGACGAGAGGTGAGTCGCCTGCAGATGACTCTGCCCTTCTCTCTTCTGCAGATGCCCCTCTGGACTCTCGTCTACTCTCAATCTCTTCTTTCCCTCCCTCTTTCTCTATTCTCTCTCCTCTCTCTCTCTCTCTCTCTCTCTCTCTCTCTCTCTCTCCTCTCTCTTCTTCCTCTTCTCTCCAGCAACTTCCCTCTTCTGCCTTCCTGATTTATGCTGTAAGCAAGGAGGACAGGTTCGAACGCCAGCCTTTGATGAAGCCGCCACTGCCGCCTGCTTCTCGCGGAGTGTTGCTGCAATCGCTTCACTCCGGCCGACTCATTCCATCTTTTTCTTCCTTCTCTCTCTTACTCTGCCTTTCTCCATCCTTCTCTCTCTCTCTCTCTCTCTCTCTCTCGGTTACTTAACTGTCTCTCCTCCTCCTCCTTCCTTCCACCTCTATCACCTACTCCTTCACGCCTGCCCGGCATTCTCTGGTTATGGGAATATCGCGCAACTTAGCTACTTTAATCGTGTTGCCAATAATTTGTTTCGTCGCTATCCGTCTCCTGTCACGGGTGTTGCTCAAATTCTCCTGTTTCTTGTGCATGTTTCTCATTATGCCTGTTTCTCTCCCCCTCGTCCTCCTCATATTCTCTCTCTCTCTCTCTCTTCTCTCTGTCTGTCTCTCTCTCTTTTTCTCTCTCTCTCTCTCTTTCTGTCTTCTCTCTTCTCTCTCAACCTCACTCTTTTTCTCTCTCTTCTCTCTTCTCTCTCTTTCTCTCTCCCCCCCCCCTCTCTCCATGCCTGACCATTGATGGTAGCTGAAGTGTGTCTGCATGCAGGTGCGTAGTTGTGTCTTCACCCTTTATCATTCAAATGAGTTGAGATGGAAGAAAGGACCCAGTGGAGGCAGCCGAGTGGCCCTCCTTGCATCTTCAATTTCTTACTTTCTTGCTCTGCCATTTTCCTTTCTTATATCGTGCGTCTTCAATTACTTTTCTCGCGAGGTTTATTTCTTAGGATATATTGTTTTGATCGCATCTCTCTCTCTCTCTCTCTCTCTCTCTCTCTCTCTCGTTTTCTTGCTCTTTTCTCTCTCTCTCTCTCTCTCGCTCTCTCTCACTCTCTCGCTCTCTCTCTCTCTCTCTCTCTCGCTCTCTCTCTCTCTCTCTCGCTCTTTCTCTCTACTACAAGCTCCATCTGACTGTTCCATAGTTCTCACTTTCTTTCTCCTTCTCCTCAACCTCGCTACCCCTACAAGGCAGCTTCGTCTCCTTTCATCTATCAACTTGGCCTTGCTGAGATACTCAACATCCTTTTTCTCTGCTGCTCTCCTCATCACACGTTCTTTTCAGCTACTGGAAAGCAAGCCATAAGTAAATATTCATAAGTGCCAGAGGCTTCCTCTGGGATACGGTATGGGGAAACCGAAGTACGCGTGACTGGAAGAGAGACAGAGAAAAGAGAGAGAAAGAGAGAATGAGAGAGAGAGAAAGAGTGAGATAGAGAGTGAGAGAGAAGAGAGTGAATGAGATGGAGAATGAGAGTCTAAATGAGGGACGCAGACAGAGATGAAGAGAAAGAGGAGGCAACGCATTCAAAAGTTGGACGGAAAAAATTACCGAAAATAATATTAAGGAGGTTAGAATATAATAATTAAAGGGCGCCGCTAAATTACTAGCAAATTACTTAATTGATCGGGATCTGACTTCTTCATAATCATTCTGATTACTTTCATCAGCCAAACAGTATGCAAATTAGTTAAGTATGATCGGTTGGTTAGTCTTCAAATGGACTGTGTGAAAGTGAGAAATGAATACAGTATGCGTCGATCGTAGAGCTTCTTCAGACTTACTCAAAGCGACCATTCTATGTGATTCTGTGTAGAAATCGCGCTGTTTTAAATGACCGCCCTAAAAAAAGTTGCAACAACCCATCCTGAAAAATTTGAAATATTGATTGCATTGGACTGTTGTGGCGGTCGTGTTCGCATGGCCGGCATTGCCGTCAGTCATGAAATGAGTGTTCTGTCTGTCTCTTGCAACTCTCACTTTCTCTCTTCTCTCTTTCACTCTCTCTCTCATCATCTCTCTTTCTGTCAATCCCTTTTCTTCTTCTTTCTCCTCTCACTATCTCTTCCGTGTTCTCTTTTTGATCTCCATTACTTCACTCATCGCTCATTTCTCTGATTTAGTGGTCTGTCATTCGCAGTGGAAGCGTCAATGTTGGTGCAAGGGAGATGGAGGACATGGAGAGTTGGAGAGAATCAAGTGATAAAGAAAGACGAGACGAAATAGAGAGACGGGCAGAGAAGACAGAGGAATGAGGATTGGAAAGGCGCGGAAGGGGTGGGCAGATATGGGCGGAGTCTCCTCTTCGTTAGCCTCTTTCTCTGTTTGTCAGTCCCCTCTCGATTCTCTCTCCGTCATCCCTTTATTCATCTATCTCCTCTTTCTCTCCTTCATTCGCTCTCTCTATCCCTCGCCGACTCCCTTCTCTCATCTCTCCCCTCTTTCTCTTCCCTCTTTCTCTCCATCTTTCGCTCTCTCTATCCCTCGCCGACTCTCCTACAAGGCCCCTTGGTACTCAGTCAGCCTCTCTTGGGTAGCAAATGGGCCCATGATCGTTCCGATAAATTGAGCTTGATGGAATGACTGAAGAAACGAAGTGAAGAAGATTGTTAAGAGGTGTCTGCCTCTTCCTTATGCTCTCTGCTCATCCCCCTCTCATCTCCACTTTATTACTCTCTCTTTTCCCACTCCCTCTCTCTCTGTCTCTTTCTCTCTATCCCGTTCTCTTTCTCTCTCCCCACTACTTTTCATTTTCACGGTATTGTCTGCTGCATAAGCTTCCCCTCGTTAGTTCTTATGTCATCCGCCAATTATGATTGATCACTCTCGCGTTTCCACAAAGCTTGTTCATTTCAAGTTAAGATAATGGAGAGTACTCGTGGCGAGTTGCGGCCACCCACGTTGTGCTTCTTTTACTTCCGTCTCTCTCTCTCTAACTATCTGTCTATATCTCTCGCTCTCTCTATCAAACTTTCTCGCTCTCTCACTTTTATTCTTTGCAAGTCGCTTTCTCTTCCGCGTTCCTCAATGCTTTTTCATAATTTTATCTTGAAAAAACTGCAAGGAAAGCGGCTCTCCGTGAATTT
Source organism: Allodiplogaster sudhausi (assembly GCA_945643635.1). Lineage (NCBI taxonomy): Eukaryota > Metazoa > Nematoda > Chromadorea > Rhabditida > Diplogasteridae > Allodiplogaster > Allodiplogaster sudhausi. The sequence goes on along the minus strand of CALZFC010000043.1, from coordinate 1,273,258 downwards.
TACGGCTGGCTCGGATGACAGATGTTTGCACTTGACTCTTGCTTTTTCTGCCTTCCTCGCTTCCCTTAGAATCCACACATTCTGAGGAAGTGGGGAAGAAGGAGAGTTGGGTTTAGAGAAGACAAACAGTTTATGCTATCTTTACTTCGAATTACTGTATACAAAGCTATATAGGGACTTTCGTTCTTTACTTAATATACATAGTTCTCTGTCTCTCTCACTCTCCTCTGTATCCTCCTCACTCGCTATTCTCTAGTCTCTTTCTATCTCTATCGCTATCTCTCTCTCTCTCTCTCTCTCCCTCTCTCGCTCTCTCGCTCTCTCTCTGCTTCCCGTCAGTAACCCCTATCTTCTCATAGAATGGATCATATATAACTTTTACAATAGCAAAGAGAATTGACCGGGCAGGCGCTTCCGTGTTAGCGGCGGTTGCTTTGATGATATGGCTGCGACTGTTTCTGGCAATACTCTACCAGTCGAGAAAGAGAGAGAGAGAGAGAGAGAGAGAGAGAGAGAGGAGAGGAGAGAGAAGATGGAGAGGAAACGGTAAGATGCCCCCCCCTCCTTAAGATAGGGGTGTGAAGATGTAGTTGTAGCTGGTGCCACCATGTCTCTTCTACTCAACCGGCCCTCCACTCTGCAATTTTTGGCTGCTCTTCACACACGAAGGAAGACTAAGTGGCAGGCTTCGAAAAGACTTTCATGTGGTGAAAATAAAGGAGTGTGAGAGAGAAAGAGAAAGAAAGAGAAAGAGAGAGAAAGAGAGAGAAAGAGAACGAGAAAGAAGGTTAGTAGTCAGATAAGCAAGTAGAAGAGAGTCGGACGAGAGGATGGGATGTGTGATTTCTATTCATTCTTGGCTTCGAGTCTTCGAAAATGGCGCAACCGGCACGGGCCGAGAAACAGTGCAGCTGTGGCCGTGGCATACCCACCGGCTTACCGCCACTTCATGATTTCATCATCTCTCTCCTTCTTTCTCTCTATTTCTCTCTCTCTCTTTCTCTCTCTTTCTCTCTCTCTCTCTCTCTCTCTCTCTCTCTCTGCCACATTGCGGAAGTCTACATGTGAACTGAAGCGCGAGATGCCACAGGACTGATAATAGTGGCCCGGCAGACGTCTCCCTCACTCCTTCCCCCATACCTTGACACTAAAATGTGAACAAAGAAACATGGCTAGCACATGATTTGATGCTGGAGCCCGCTTGCCTTCCATCTACCGTATGACTTTGCGAATGTTTGCGAGGGATAAAGCAAGATGCTAACTTCATTACTTGTGGCGTGGAAAGAGTGGATGTGAAAGAGGGTGAACGAATGAGAGGAAACGTCAAGAACCGTGGCAAGTTCCACGCTATGTGGCCAGCAGTACGAAATTGCCTAGGTTCCATAAAAGCCTACTGTATCTACATATTGAGCGATGTTCGCGAGATGGAAAAGGGAAACTGAGAGAGAGAAAGAGAGAGAGAGAGAGGGAGAGAGAGAGAAATATAAAGAGAGAGACAGAGGGAAAGGGACTTTTTGAAAATGTGACAGATACGGTAGGTACGAAAATATATTATTTCAGGACATTCTTTATTTACAATTTTCCTTGGAGTAAATGTTTGGTTAACATCTTTCTAATGCCTAATACATTTTAGATGTCTGCGTACTTGCAACTTTCCTTTTTTTCTAAAGGGAATCCAATTTTTTTTTCATTCTCGAATGACATCTGATTCCTTTTGATCTCGTTTTCTTTTACTCTGCGTTCTCCGTCATCTGCACTCTCCCTCTCCTCTGCTTTCTTTCTCTGCGCTCTCCGTCATCTGCACTCACCCTCTCCTCTACTTTCTTTCTCTGCGCTCTCCGTTATGTGCACTCTCCCTCATCGCTGCTATCAGCTGCAACCAGTTGCCAGTAGAGCTGCTCACTCAGATATCCATGAAGAGCTCGTAAAATGGCCAAAACGTGAAAGCAATGCGTGGATGCCTAGCACAGCTGCTCTCTCTAATCAAAGAGAGGAAAGAGAGAGATAGAGAGAGAGAAAGTGAGAGAGAGAGATAGATAGAGAGAGAGATATATGTAGTGAGAGAGAGAGAGAGAATTGGAGAGAAAAATTGAGAAATCAAGGGAAAGAAAACGAAAGAAGAAATTTTTCAAGGAGATTAGGGCGCTGAAATTCGTTATAGAAGAGGACGAGCGGTGCTGAAGAAGTTGAAAAGAACCGATAGAGGAGGGTTCATTCGAGAAATGGCAGACTCTCCAACTGGATTCTCGCCATCTTTATGAATGGAGAAACACTCACTCAAGGTATTCTCATTCGCGAGAAAACTTGAAAAGTTAACACTTTTTTCAACTGTTGGTCTCGTTTCAGGTCGAGAATAAAAGTGAAAAGAGAGACAATTACGTAGCAGGGGTTATCTCGTCTCAGGAAAGAGAATCAGATGCTCCCGTGTACATTCATTCGCAATGATTCACGAGACAAGTCCTAATTAGACAATCGTAAGAATCGTAATACCGAAAGTCAATCTTAAGAGAACATAAGAGGTGAAATGCCAGAAGAAATAAGGAGAAGTCGACTGTCCCTTGCCCGTTGCGGAAAGCGAAGACCACTTCTGTCCCACTCTTCTCTGCTATCTTCATCTCTCTCTCCTTCTCTCCATTCTCTTTCTCTTCTCTGCTTCTCTCGTTCACAGTTGTCCTCGTCTCTCTCCTGCCCATTTCAGTTGCCTCTTCTCATGCTCATTTCAAATCATACGAATCATCATAAAGTGTAAGTGAGAAGGCGCCATTGAAGGCTTTCTCCACGACGTTGGCCTTGTCTTTCTTCTCTGCATCGCCTTTCCCTCTTCTTCTCATACTTTCTCTCTCCTCCCCTCTCACTCTCCAACTCTCTCGTTCTCTTTGTCTTCCTTCACTCCTTCCCCATCTCATCCATGTCCCCTTTTCCGGTACTCAGTCCTCTGTCAATATCTCCCATGCCTTCCCTTCCTTCTTCGGAATACATCATAAAGGCGACTCCTTGTTCTGTCGCTTCGCCTACTTTCGTGTTCTCTAATCTCACTCTAGCCGTCTCGCACTCTCTCTCCTCGCCTTGCTTTCTCTCTATCCAATAGGCGCAGCTGCCGCGAGGTTGGCTCAGCCAACTACGGTATTTTCGCTTTAGTGGCATGGAGAACGAGTGGAACGAAGAGCAAGAGGGCGAGTGGGAACAAAGAGAGCGAGCGAGCTAAAGAGAGAGAGAGAGAGCAAGGGAGAGAGAGAGAGAGAAGAACCGATAATGAATGAAGTGTAGATAGGATGATTGAAGGATGAACGGGATTCCTCCGTCGACTGCGTCGGTGGTTGCTTCTGCGTCTGCCGCGTCGTCGTCCTCTTCGGTCTCTTCTCCCACTATGACCCCGTCTGCTTCTTCCTTTGAATTCACCCGAGAAGGTGAAGACCATCTGCAGCGACTGGCGGCCATGGCTCAGGCACTGCTCTTCTCTTTCTCAAATATTCTGTGTTCTACTTAAGCATGCCAAACACTTTCTTGCTCTCTTTTGCTTAGTGTTGTGTGTCTTCGAATTCTTCCCTTTTGTTTTACATACCTCAAAAGAGCAACATAATAAATGATCTGAGTGGTTGAAGGGAGTGGGGAAGGATGATTCTGAGTCAACGATTGCGGGTGGCGGATCAACAAGTGCCGAAGCGGCCTCCTCTCTCTATCCTGGCTACATGCACGGTCTCTTGTGCTTCCTTTCTTCGTCTACTCTTTCTTCTTATCTAAGTGATGAATGCTGTGCAGGGTATGGCTGGCCCTCCGGCTACTACAACCAATTCGCCCAACCACTCGCCCCTGCAGCCGCGGCCTTCTCTGCTTGGCCCGCTCAGTGCTACGCCTCCTCGTGGCCAAATTACGGTTTGCAACTTTCTTCTTCAATATCAACGAGGCTCATTTTAAGCATTTTTTAATAATATTTTATTTTCTAATACATATGTATATTCTAAAGTTGGATATTGAGAACAGTAAAGAGAGAAAACGACCAAAAGGATTTAAAAAGTAGAAAAATAGGAGGAAGAAGTCAATTGATTGTTATGGCCTTTTTTTCGTTTCCCCTTCGGCTCCAGTCGTCTAAGCCGTTTATAAGCAATTTGTTTCCTTTCTCTTCTTCCTCCTCCCCGCCTACCCTCGTCCAATTTCCTCTATTTTGGCTTCTTGTTTCCCATTGCCGAGGGATTTGCTGAACACTGTGGAAGCTGCAGCCGGTGAGAGAAATATGAATTGAAAATTAGGAGAAAGCTTGTTTCTCTCTCTCTCTCTCTCTGTATCTTACTCATTTTGCCTTTCTTTCTATCTCCTTTTCTGTATCTCTTTCTCTGTATCTCTGTTTTTCTTTCAATTCCAGCCAACCAATCGAAGAAGGGACGGCAGACGTACCAACGCTACCAGACTTCCGTTCTGGAGTCCAAGTTCCAACAATCGTCCTACGTATCGAAGAAGCAAAGAGAAGAGCTCCGTCTCCAGACGAATCTTACGGACCGGCAGATCAAGATTTGGTTCCAGAACAGGCGGATGAAGGCGAAGAAAGAGAAGCACCGTCTGGACGACGGGAGCGAGCACTCTTCCCTCCTCCCTGCCAACCCTCCCCCTAAATCCCTTCTCCCTCCGTTGCCTCTTGGCATGACCATGCATGGCATCCCTGTGTCTGCCTCGGGCAGTCTGGAGGAAGAGGAGAAGAAGTGGCAGCTGCCCTCTCACCTCCTCTCCTCCCACCACATGCCCTCCGCATCATGGTCTGCTTCTGCCGCAGCGTCTGCCTCAGCCACTGCGGCCGGAGGGGGTCTCCCTCCCTACTCCCTTCCCTACCATCTCTGTCCACCCAACCTTTGATCTACCAGTCCTCAGGAATTATCTCTCCTCTGCTCCATGTCATAACCACGGGTCCGTATCACCTTTTTTGTTCTCTCCTCCGTTGATTCCTTTCCATTTCAGAAGGTCGTAGTTCTTTTATGGTAACTTAATCTTATTCTGATTTGTTATCTTTTCTCGTGGTGAGTCCCGGTCGCGCCTTCTTTCATTCTTTCCTTCACTTCTGAAAGATTCCTTCTTTCCAATTCCAAAGGACTTGCTTTTCTGTGTACCACTTTGATTGATTCCTAGTTGTGACATTTTATTGATCCGTTCTGGTGTAAGTAATCAGTAATCAGTGCACTTTGGTGCATCGTTGGATGTAAACCATTCATACCATTCATACCTGCAAATTTATTCAGTCGCTATGCATATTCTGTACCAGAAATTAATTGCAGAAAAAAAAGATATTAACTGAGTTGCATTCAGCAAGAGATGCTGATAACATCGTGCCATGGGAGACGGGGCAACAGTAGCCTCTCTCTCACTTGCTCTGGCACTTTGATTCTCTCTCCCTTTGTCTGTGTCTCTGTCTGTCTCTCTGTCTGTCTTTCTCTCTCTCGATCTCTCTTCCATCTCTTTCGAGAAGTCTACCATGGTGCCTTCAGTAGTGGCAGCAATCGATGCTTTGCATACTTAGAAGGCAAACCCAGTTTGCTGCATTCACTTCTCCGCCCTCTCTTATCTTCTCTATTTCTCGTCTTCTTTTTCTATATTTCCCTCTGCCTTCTTGGGAATGTCTTGTACATCCACCCTTGGCTGTCATTCTTCTCTGTTCACCCAACCTCCATTTCGGTGTCATTTTGACCACTCTTTTGCGAAGCAAGAGCTTTGCATGTTCGAACACAAAGGAAGTCAGGAAAGAAGAGAGAAAGACAGAGAGAGAGAGAGAGTGAGAGAGGGTGAGAGAAGAGGGTGGGGTGCACGAAAAGGAGAAGGCAGACAACCGGCTGATGGCTTCCCTCGCCTCCCTTTTACAGTACTCCACCCAGCAGGAAACAGCAGGATGCAGACTGAGAATTCAGAGAGAGGAATGAAATAGAATGAGAGAGGACATTAGAGAGCAGTGAAATGAGAGAAAGAGAGAGAAAGAGATAGAGAGAGAAAGAGAGAGAGAGAGACGGAAAGAATAGATGGAGAGAGATGGTAAGAGAGAGAAAGTAGGAGGAGGCATCGCTGGCACGAGCACATGTGTGTGCACTGCTCGCATTCAAAACTTGCGTCATCTGGGCTTCTCCGGTGCTTCTGCTGTGGACATTAGAAAAGATAAGCAATCTCGGATCGAGAGAGAGGAGAGAATGAGAAAGAAGGGAACGAGAGAGAGAGAGAAAAATGAATGAATGAGAGAAAAGAAAGAATGAATTGTCAAAAAGTGAGAAGACATACTCCTCTCTATTTTCTCTTCACTCTTCAAAGTTCTCGGTAAAAATTCTACAAAGAAATTAATATTTCCCAAAACATATCCAGAAAGTCTATGATCTTTGTTAATTTTTGGACTCATTTCTGATGACTTTCTATTATGAATCGCACGCTTGCAACGTGAGAAGTTCTATTATGGGTTTTGTAGAGATTCGTGCTCTGTTTTCCCAATGAAAAAAAAGAGATCTATCGGGCGATTCCAGAGATCCACAAATGGAGATGCTACATTTTATACATCTCGATAAGAGGCAGAGAAAAATTTGGAGAAAAGTCTGAACGTAATACTGAGAGGCAAGAAATAGCAAGTGAGAGACCACAGAGATAAGAAAGGCAGGGATCTTTAGGGGAAGCGAAAGAGAGCTGAAAGGGCGAAGGATTGACAGAAAGTCAGAAAAAAAGTAATAAATAGAAAATTCGAAAAAAAATTTTTTAAATTAAATCTTCCGCTGGGTTATAACGCAGGGAATGGACAATATTTATCTTGAAAAGTTAAATTATTCATTACACCAAAAAAAGTGTGTCATTTCTTGAATTTTTAATAAATATGCTATATGCCTAAAGAAGATGGCAGAATATACGGAGATAGAATGAAGATTAAGAAAGATAAACAATATATAGCGTCATTAAGAGAGAGAGAGAGCGAGAAAGAGAGAGCGAGAGAGAGAGAGAGAGAGAAATACAATTAGAAGCGTCATGGTCGAGATTAAGGATGTCTTTGACTGGCGCCACTTTTTTACCTCCCAGGCACGCGCCTCCACTTTCAGTCGCGTTACAAGGACACGGCTATGACTATTACACGATGAGAGCGAGAAGAGTACTAGAGAGAGAGAGATACAGAGAAAGAGAGAGAGAGAGAGAGAGAGAGAGAGAGAGAGAGAGAGAGAGAGAGAGAGAGAAAGGGAGAAATAGATGTTAGATAGAAAAGGAGAGATAGGCAGGCGTGCGTGTGGGAGAGGGATGGAGAGGCAGAGAGTGAGAGAGAACCTTTCTCCCACACGCTCTGCTAGGAAAGCAAGTGCTTCGCCGATAAAGGATGAAGAGACAGCTATAAAAGGGGCGATTGTTCGAGTTGAGAATAGAGAAGTCTGTCGAGTTCCTCGTTCTTGAAAGGCAACGTGACTCAACAACACAAACTCTTCTTCGCGGACCTACCGCAGCTCTTCCTCAATGGGGAATGACAGAATGCTACTACTCTTGGATGGATGTCAATGCTCCGTTTGTCTCGCCTCTCATTGGTCCCTAATACTTCTTTATCGTGTAGGCCATAATCTTCGAACAATTCAACAAGATGTTTAAAAAGGGCGACAACTGCAAAATGTCACTGAAGATGCTCAAATGTGCCCAAATAACTTGAATGCCTCCAACGGATAAAGCGATGGGAAGACAGAAATTAGAGTTGTGCGGTGCGAACAGAGCAACTCGATGGATGCCAATACATATAGAACAAACAGACAAAAGAAGAACTTAAAACCGGAAGAAAGATATAGTAGTAACATAAGTAAAATAATTAATATTGTCGGTGGGGGAAGACGGCTAAAAGAAGCTTTCTCAGGACCTTTGACTCGCGCCTTCTAAGGATTCCTGAGGAGAAGGGACGACGGATAAGTGAGACGCTCACAAGTCAATATAAAAATAACATTGATCAAATTTAAAAAAAAAAGGTTTCAAAGGAAAAGAAATGGGTGGGATCGTCTTAACTCTGAGAAACGTTTTAAACCAACCAATATATCCACACTTTTAACTCCTATTAAGATGTTACAGAGTTGTCAATTCAACAAGGATATAGGTTGGTTACATACGAAAAGGCTGGAGCTAAACATTATACGCAAATACAACTTGTGACGGAATGAGGAAACTGGGCACGGCTGAGAATCACAAGAGATAGCATATCTGGCAGCAGAGAGAGAGAGGGGGGGAGGGAGAGAGAGGGAGAGAGGGAGAAAGGGGAGAGAAAGTAGAGAAGACAGTGCGAAGAAGAAGAGAACAGAAAGGATAAAAGATGTGCTGGTTATATTGTCTTCAGGTTGTTGTCAGTTCCCTTACGCTCGTGAATTCCTCGAGGCTGAATGAAACATTGCTGCTTTAATTTCATTGCTTATAATTTCTCTGTTCAAATTCCTTAATATAAAATAAAAAAATAAAAAAAGTAAATATTTACAGATTGGAATCGCGTCGCAGTGGAAGCGGAGTCGTCCCCCGAAGAGTCATCAGAATCTTCATTTCTTCGCGAAAGCAGCACCACTTAATATTCTTTTTTATTGTATTTTTTAAAGATTTCTATGCTGTTGCTCTCTAAAAGTGAATGAATGAAGATTCTGACAAGTCTCCATTCGCTTTCGCTCTCTTGTGAACTTCTTCCTCTCCTTCTTCATCTCGGCCAGCAATCCTTCCATCTTATGCATCTCACTGCAATTTTTAAGCGTTACCTGGAGGAAATTACAAAGTATAATGTAGAAGAGATGCAAAGAAAACGATAAGAAAGGTAGAGGAAAAGAGAGAACCAGAGAGAGAGAGAGAGAGAGAGAGAGAGAGAGAGAGAAGTGAGAGAGAGAGAGAGAGAGAGAAGTGAGAGAGAGAGAGAGAGAGAGAGAGAGAGAAGTGATACCTGAAAGAGTCGTCCATGCGGGGCCGCTTGCTGGATCCTTCACGGCCATCCTCTCCACTTGCCACTCTCTTCAGTGATTGTTGCGGTCTGCGCGGAGTGTCGGCCTCCTCTTGCATCTTCTGCAGCTTCTCCTTCCACTCCGTTTCTTCTCTCTGTCTTCTCTGCGCACTCTCTCTCTTCCATTCTTCTTCCTCTCGCTGTCTCTTCTTCTCTGCCTCTGCTAGACGACTCTTCATCTCCTCTTCCTTTCTCCTCATCTCCTCTTCCTTCCTCTTCACCTCGTCCTCCTTCCTCTTCGTCTCTTCTTTCTTCCTCTCGATTTCCTCTTCTTTCTTCCTGATCACTGCTTCCTTCTTCTTCATTTCCTCCTTGAACTGCTCCATCTCTTTCTCTCTCTTCTTTCTGCTAACAGTCTCTTCCTCTCTCAGTTTCTCTCGCAACTTCTCTTCGGCTGCTCTGGCTTCATCAGCCGCCTAAATGTTGATAGCTGGTGAGATAAAAAAAAAACCTTCCAAGAACACCATCTACGAGGCTAATCGACACTATTATTTGACTCTTTCATCTCACATAAAAGTAGCAAAATAAAAAGTGGCAGCAGTAAATGTGCATTGAAGTTGTAACCTGGGTCTTCTTCCGCTGGATTTCCTCTTCGAGTTTCCTGCGTTGAGCAGCCTCCTCCTCCTCACGTTCTCTCTTCTTAGAAAGGGCAATCTCCCGCAGTCGCTTCTCCTCCTCGTCAAGTCTCGCCAGTTCTGCCGCTCTCTTCTCCCTCTCTCTCTCGTCTCTCTGTCTCTCTTCCTCCCTCCTCTTTGCTCGTTCTCTCTCCTCCATTGCCTCCTTCTCCTTCTTCTCATTCTCCACTCTCATCTCTTCTTCCTTTCTCTTCTGCTCCTCGCTCACCGCAGCGGTTAGCCTATAAGGAGTACACTTGCTTAATAAACGCCAATGCATGACTTCAGAAGACCAGTAATAAAGGAAAATAAACGGATATTCAACCGAAATATGGAAATGAAAGGAAAGAAAGAGGCTAACTCATCGATAAAGTTGTCATTAGCAGATTCGGCCTTGCGCATGAGATCTCCTCCGGCCATTTCATACTCTCTTTCCTTGATTCTTTCACCGGTTATCTCCTTCTCTCTTTCCTTGTCTCTCTCACCATCACTTCCACGGTGAGAATCCTGCAAATGTTACTTGTCAAGAAACAAAGCTTCCTATGCGCAATTTCTACTGAGGAACTTTCGAGACGAGAAGAAAGAAGATGTACATATATTGACATTGATTTGTATAGGTATCTATGGTTTGTATTGAATATAAGGGCATCTGCCATTGCAGTTGCATCTCATTAAATAAGATCTTGTATGAGAATAAAGAGAAATATCTATATATAATAGATATACAAGTTGGAAACGAACTCTGAGAGAAGCATCGCGGCCATGGGAATGGCGATCCTCAGCAGAATCCTCGCTCTCGCCCGAACTCTCAAAGGGAATGATTGGAATGCTAAAATGATATAATAGAAGAAAGAGTGAGATCCCTTGATGCAACTATGAAATGGAGGAAAAGAGGAATGTCGACCTCGTCGGAAGAGCGATCTCTCTGCCTGCGTCTCTTCTTAGTCTTCTTGTCTCTCTTCTTCTTGTCCTTCCTGCTCCTCTTATGAGATGCTCTGCTGAGTCTGCCCTCGCTACCCTCGGGACTTCTACAAGAGAAGACATGGCTGAGCAGAGTGCAGATCTGGCTCTCTTCTTCTGGCATTCCGCCAAACCTCATGGAATGGCCCGGTGCTTCTCATGACTCCATCATGGCCTTCAACCGGGTCATCAATCCTGTTACTAGGTGGTCGCTGCAAATTTAGAGAGAAAGACAGGAGAGCGTAATCGACGACGGCGACATCCGAGGACGAGCGCGGCAGGTTTGGATGAGGGAAGGAGAGGCAGGAGAGACGAGAGAGAGAGAGAGAGAAAGGAGAGAGGAGAGAGAGAGTCGACCAACAGCGACGAGAACACTAACAGGTTAGGAGGAGGGAAGGGGGGAACGGGGCGATACCAGAGAGGGGAGTCGACCTCCTGAGAAGAGAAGGGAGAGAACACTAACACTTTCTCGTCGCGGGCAATCCTCGCTTCCCACTCTTGCTCTTCACGACTCGCTTCACGCAACTTCGGCTCTGAACACAATCAAATTCATTCTCAAATTCTCATTCATTCCATGAAAAATCTCTCCAATGAAGGCAGTGTTCAAATACCGTCTAGCTTCAAAGATTTTCAAAAATCGGAAGCATGCAACTTCTTGCGCATTAAAACATGCCGAAGTTCGAATGTTTTGAAAGTTTTTGTATAAGTTTCGGGCGCTCCCCACTTTTTCATGCCTATTTTTCGGGAGGCTACCAGGGAAAATTATGACCTATTTAAACACTGATTGAATGCAAAAAGGGATTAATAAAAATAAAAATGAAAAATGAAGCATACTCTCAGCTGCAGGGGCAGTCGCAGTACTCTCCAGTCCGATAAGCTAAAAATGAATGCAAATTGACACTCATTCTAAAGCCGACAAGAGCATTTGGACTATTAGGCGCTTCGGAAGAACTCGAAAAGATTAAAATGCAACATTAACAAAATGTTAACCTGGGGCGGGGGAACGGGACCAATGATGCGGTTTGGAGTGGCAGGCACAGCTTCCACTGCAGCCTCTAGTGGCGGGGTCTGCAACAGTCTTTATTGCACAAACAAAGAAGGAAAACAAACCACCTGGTAACTAACAACTTAAACAAAGATAAGCTTAACAAAATGTTGGAATTAAGTTATACTCCCCCGAATTCTCAATGATGCATTTTTTTTAATCGCTTTCTTGCAAGATGCCTCACATTTTTTGTAGTCGCAAAAAAAAAACATTGTAACGATGTGTAATTAGTATAACAGAAACCTCAGAAGCGGGAGACTCTTCTCCATTCTTCTTGACAGTGGAGTTCTTTGCGAGTGACTTGAGTTGCATTCCCAGGAGTTTCTTCCTCTTCTTCTCGGTCTCCTCTGCCTTCTTCTCTTCTTCACTCTGTTCGAGGGGGCCTGCTTCTTTTTCTTTCTCTGCTCCTCCAGTTCCACTTCCACCCTTCGAGCTCGGCGGCAGAGTCTGAGGAACCTCAAATTACAAAACATGCACTACAGTATATTTGGGCCAGTCAAATAAACTAAATATAAGAGTTCTACAGTTCCGTCCCGCCAGCAGTTGGTTTACTTTTTTCAGGCTAGAAAAGTAGAGAGCACCTCGCCGGGCAGGACTCCGCGCCCTATTCGTATTGAACAGTCGTGCAACTGACAGCAATACGCAAAGAGCGTAATCTTGTCAGGTACACGATTCAATCAATTCTAGCGATTCTTCTGACTTACGTGAGGAAAGAAAGGAAGTTCAATGTCTTCAGGCCGGACGCTCTTGGTCTGCTTCAACTGCCGGACAGTCTTGTCGTAAAGGTCCTTCTGGTACTTGTACGGCTAAAACAGACAGATTCATCAAGAGGGAAGAGAATCATTCTTTTTAACGACATTAGAGATCTGCTGATGATCGGTTGCGAGGAGGGAGACCAAACCAGCTGGAGCACCTTCCTAAACGAAGGTCTGCCACTGCTGTGGGATTCAAGAGAATCCACACGAGACAGCAAGGCTCATTCCAACCCAGACATAGAGAAAGAGGAAAGTGGAGAGAGGAAGACTGACAGTCTGGAGTTGTGAGTAGTAGTTGTAGTAGCCGACTTGTTCATTCCAAGCGCGGAACTCTTCTTCAGTCATGGGAGTCTGTCCATCTGCCCCGCCCATGTAGATGTACGGTCGTTTGTTCTCATCGAAAGGGACGACTGGCTGTCCATACGCGTCGATGGGCACCACGGGGTTGCCGCCGGATTGTGACTGCAGGAATTGGCCGGCCTTCGGGTGTCTCCGGGAAGATGTACCCGCCCTCTCCGTCCTGCGGGAACACTGCCAGACCTGGAAGAATCAGGATTAATCGAGCAGTTTGAACGGACCTCTTTAGAATGCCCCTCTCAAGGAACAACAATAACCATTGATTCCTTAATGACACCAAACGAGTAGATGTATAATATCGCATGAGTTCAAGTATGGAACCTTTCGAATCAAGCGGAACGACCGGCTTGCCATGGGCCCCGTTTGGGAAGACAGGCTTGGCCTGGTCATTCACTGGAATGCACGGCTCGCCAGTGGAAGGATCCACCGGGAAGATCGGCTGTCCGTCTGGAAGCTTCGGGAAAACCTAAATCATTAAAGGTTGTTCAGGGATAATATCTTGTTCATAATATGCGATTTTCCCAATTTCGATAGTCCGCTTTGCTTGACAATATCAAAACTTGGAAAAACATTTCTTGATTGGTTATACAATTACAAGATGCCATGCTACAGAATTTGACAGCGGAGAATGTAAAAAAAAAGTTAGAAGCAGTCCCATTTCATGCTCTTTCTCGAATAGCAACTTCAAGAACACACAAAAAGCTTTGCTACTGTATAATGAATAGGCAGCCCTTAAGTTACAAAACTAGCAGTAATGAAATTGCAGGGCATTAGTAAACAATCAAAGAAAATAATTAAAACGGACATAAAGGCCATTCTCGTCAATCGGCAATGTTGGCTGTCCCTTGTCATTGAGAGGGAAGATGGGACGACCAGCTTCGTCATAGGATATGTACTGGCTGTGCTCTGCCGGAGTCTCTTCCTCATCCCAATTATACAACTCGAAACAACCCGAATTCGGGTCCATGAGATACCAGAACCCTGCTTCATCCTGTAACAAAATAAGTTTAATTATATGGAAACACAGAAAAAGGGCAGGTCTAAAGCGGAGCACCCACCCTGTTTTTGGGTCTTAATCAGGCACCACCCCACAGTTTTTAATCAAAAAATTCGTTTCTTCATTACCCTACCTTACTTTTGGCGCCCAAATCATCCATATCCACCATAGCTTTAAATGGGGCACCCAAAACCCCGAGGAAGGATGAGTTAGGGAACGGCAGACACCACAGTTAATTCATGTTAAAATATTGCTAATATGTTCAATTGTATGCCGTTCATGCTCGAATTATCGATATTTTAAACAGGAAGGATGACGGAAAATTTGCCTAGCCAGTCGGCTTTTAAGGCATGCTACCCACCCATTTTACAATGAATGTTCGTGCTCTGCGTGCCCTAAAACCTATTGGAGAACATTTTAAAACCAATTTGGAAGAAAAAATATTGAACCCCTAACTTTAATAGCGCCCGATAATATATTAATAGATGAAAACTGACAAGAAATAAATGAATGCAACATGAGGCATAAACCTCTAATGACAACTTCGGAATGGATACCAGGTCGCCTCCCCCATTGTTCTTCGGTGCTATCCTAGTTGGGGGGGGGGGCAAAATATTTTCATTTTTCAATCTACCACAAATCGTGCCCAGATGGGTTTTAGGCCATGGGGAACACGGATATAGGGTTCTAAACCGTGGAGAACACGAATATAATGTTCAATTTGAAATTTTTTTTCATTTAACGAAGTTACAGTACTTCACATTTTTGTCCTACTTTTCATCTAAACTCCTGCACTAAAGAGTTGTCAGAGCTGCCAAACACTAATATAGTGTCAATTAAGCACTATCGAATAGAGATGAGTCGAAAAGAACCTAATATTCGAGTTTAACAGGTCTGAAAACCCCTTCGAGTAGCATTTTACCTGAAATCGGCCAAAACATATGTCAAGTAAAAGTACTGTAACTTAGTTAAATGACAAAGTAATACAAAACGAACATTATATTCGTGTTCCCCATGGCCTATTACCCCCCTGTGCACAATTTGGGGTGAATTAGAAAAAAAAAATTTATTTTGCCCCCCCCCAACTAGTATAGCACCTGTTCTTCTACAAATCACCCACACGGACTGACCACAGACATAGTGTGGCAGCCACACTTATAATACTTGTATCCGCCGGCTTCGCTATCAAAGACGAGTTCCTCATAGACTGGAGGAGCAAGACGAGTGGAAGAAGCAGCAGTCGCTGTCTCCGTGCTCGTCGCCTCTTCCGCAGCCACCGTTGCCATGCTAGTTTCTTCATCATCACTCGCAATGTCCATCGAGTCGTCAGCCTGAGTTGTCTCCTGTCACGACACCCACTCTTTCCCTCCCGGAGAACAGTAGTTTCATACGAACATTCAACCACAATCATTATAAAGGAATGCTGCCCGCTAACCTCAGGAGGTACTGCGCAATCCTCCGCCATAGTTCCTAAACTAGGATTGATAATAACAATCATTATAATTCCATCAAATTTGGATCTAGGGCAACGAATAAGCGACTGAATGAACGTGGAATATACAAAATGCAGGATATTTCTTTCTCATAGAACGAAGCGAGTACATCAGCTAAGTGTGGCCATCGAAACGAATAGAGCTATAAAAACGAATTCCCAATACTAACAAATTAAATAATGTTTGTAAGAGCATATTTTGGTGAAATCTCGAATTTGTTTTACAGGAGTTGCCGACATTTACTAATATTCGAAATTTTTGTTCGGATTTTGTAGAAAATTAAGGTGTTGTTACGCTGTAAGTTTACACTAAAAGTCTAATGTTTTTTTTACTCTTTTACGTTCAATGTCAATGACTCGTAACAGCAGTTCTTTGATATCTTCTTCAGATGCTGTGATGTTCTTATCAAAGCTCCGATTATGCGCGCCAAAATTTCTGCAAAACCGAGAAAAAGTGCTCTTCAAAACGAGATCTGCGGCTGCGAAGGATTTCTGGAAAACGTCTAGTGCAACCCTTCTTTTTGGTGTTGGCGTGGCATTCATATTCTCGTAAGATTTTTCTCTTATCGGCTCATTTATTTAATTTTTGTCCTTCAAAATATCCTCTCTTTTTCTAGCGAGTTTGGAATTCCCACTCCTGATGTTATCTACGACATCAAGCGGATTGTATCACCGGATTTCAATTTATTCGCTCAGCATGGAGAAGTTGCCGAGTATAGTCTAGATTTGTCGAATACGCTTCGTGGAATTAAGAAGGAACAAGATATTATCGAAGAGAAAAAGCGGCTCTCACGTTCACCGGAGTCCCGTTTTGGTGGATCAATTTAGAATTTGTTGTTGATCTCACATATTTACGACCTGAGTGATAAACAGGATTTCGAAATGGTTTCTCACAAGAATCTCTCGGTTTTTTGCCACAACACATATCTTCTGATAGGATGACTTCGGTGATATTCGTATTGCTTCGAATTTACAGTGAACGTCGATTGGCTCTAGTAAACGCGTTGTCAAATGTCCATTCAGAAAGTGTTAGACAGGTTTTTTTTTTGCAAATTTCTGAGAAGTCGCTGAAAGTGGTTAGTAAATGAGTGAAATAATCGTTATGCAGTTTCCCTGCGGGTTCGCGGCAACAACCCGCAGCTGCACTGCGATTCCACCTCTGCTTCCTCTGCGGTGACACTTTCAACGAATCACTCGAATATGATCGTCATATCGTGCAAGTTCATCAGGTGCAGTTCTTCATTAATCAGTGCATTAATGACTTGTCGAAATGTGCTTATGTTATTGATGGCTATGAATTCTGCTTCCTTCAGGCGATGTCTTGGTGTTATCAGCTGATGAAGGCGGAGAATGAAGAAACGAAAGGGAGCCGTCGACGTCGTTTCTCTCGTCCTCGGCCTTCCACTTCCTCTGATTCCTGTGCTTCTCCTTCCATTTCTTATCAACCAGCGCAGCCAAGTGTTGGTTAAAGCTACCATTACTCCTTCCCCTTAACCTTCTCCCATGTTTTTAAATTATTTATAACCACAAGATATTTATTTTTCATTTGTCCTCCGTTACTTTTGTTCATCATTAACTTTTTAATCTTAAATTTTCAAGGATGGAAGAAAGGAAAAGAGAAGCGTGAAAATCAAGGCGAAAACTGGTGATCCAGTTAATTCAGCATCCAGCAGTCATAAGGTAGACAACTAGCGTATTCCATTTGGATAGGGAACAGTCGAATACATGGTTTTATTTGAGTGCACAGAATGTGTGAAGGAATTCCCTTCCGGGTCGGATGTTATTCTGCACTGTTCGTTCCTTCTCTTCATCCATTACCCCATTCCCTTCTAATGTATTATTAATCTATCTCTTGAGATGTGGAAAATCATGGCGCAGAGATATCAAGAGTGCGAATGGAAGGTGTCTCTGGGGAGACTGTCTTGGGTTCTTCGGAGCTCCCCCCTTCTTCGGTCTGCGAGGAGTGCAACATTGTCTTTCTCAATCATTCCTCGTAAGTTGTGTTCTCTACCGTCAGAGGAATAGCCTTGCTTCTTACTGCAGCTACTTTGCCCATGAGCTGACTGCACACAAACGTCATCTAAGAACGAGTCCAGAGTGGAGAACTGTCGACGTGGATGTCTCCGTCATGCTTAGGAATAGAAGAACTCTCACCTTCAACATGTCCATTAAATATTCTTAACCATTTATTTCTTTCAGGACAAGGAATGAATCTTCTCTTATGCTATTTGACTCTGCATTTTTTATCTTTCTTTGTTCCTTTTTTCGCCTATATATAAATGATTGAACTTTCTCTGCTAGCCATGCACGGAACGGATAAGGGGCGTGTCTAAAGGGAGACTTCTCACGCACTCCAACCACTCACTTCATCGCTCTCTCGCCACAATGCTTGTTTCTCTCCGATCATGAATATGGGAGTAGTAAGAAGAAAGAGGGGAGGGTGAGAGAGGAAGCGCAGGGGAGAGAGATGAAGTCATGAGAGATAGAGAGGGCGAGAGAGATGAAGATGGCTCAAGTAGTTGAGCGAGAACTCCGCTTTAATTGTGCCGTCTTTTGTGTCTACATTAATAAAAAAAGTGACTTCGTTCACTGCTGCCATCTTTCAGCTTTCCCTTTTCAATTCCGTGGCTTCCCTCTCTGCTCTCCCTCCTCTCTAACTTGCCCTCAAGTTCTCTCCAATACCAGTCAATGCTGTCTTGACCTGAATTGGCCTAAGGCCGCCGATGGAATCACTCTTCTACACATTGTCGCCTGAAAATGAAAGCAAAGTAGTTGGTAGGGAAAGGGAGTGACGAGAGAGAGAGAGAATGAGGAGAGAGAGTGAGTGAGGAGAGAAGAGAGCGAGAGAGAGAGAGAGAGAGAGAGATAGGAAAGAGAGGGTGAAGAGAGAGAGAGAGAGGAAGAGAGCGAGAGAGAGTGAGAGAGAGAAGAGAGCGAGTGTGAGATAGTAAGGAAAGGGAGAGGGAGAGAGAGAGAGATAGGAAAGAGAGGGTGAAGAGAGAGAGAGAGAGAGAGAAAGGGAGAGGATGCAGAGTGGACAAACTGACGTAGTTCATATTGTACTGGTTAAATGTGTTGTGATTGAACGGAGGAAGCAAGAGCTTCAGATGGAATGCAGAGAATGAATCTTCTGCGGCTGACTACCTCAAGGACAGCCGGCCCTGACCCCGTCACTGATTGCAAGACGCGCACCCATCACTATCAGTACATTCGTTCGCTCTCTCTGTCTCTCTCTCTCTCTCTCTCTTTCTCTCTCACTCACTCACTCTCTCTCTCTATCTCTCTCTCTCTCTCTCTTCACCCTCAAGTCATTTACGTTGTCTTAATTTTTACGTCGTGTTGAATGTTAAATATTGCAAAGGGTGTATTTTTCTTGAAACTTGTCTCTGTGGGTACTGTATTTGGAGCTGCACTTCTGTGTATTGTAGGTTTTCGATCAACAATTTCAACAGTTGCTCTCCCTTGAACCGTTAACGAACCTTCTCACTCTCCAAATATTTCTTTCTTCCGGCCATTTCCTCTTGCTCTCTGACTCACTAATTCTCTTCCTTGCACTGCTCTTTCATATGTGATAGGATGAGGTTGTTATGGGCGGGGCCATGCGAAAGAGATCGCACCGCGGCGACAATCCTCCTGCTGAGTAACCGCATTCGCCCTGGAGTTGCCCATCTATGAGTGTGAGAGGGGGAGAGAGAGCGAGCGAGAGAGAGAGAGAGTGGGAGAGAGAGAGAGAGAGAGAGAGAGAGGAAGCCGGTCTGGACCACAGTGGCGGCGGTCTGTGATGGCGCGCGGCTGGGGTCGGGTGTAGTGCCTCCTCCCTCCCTCTTTCCCTCCCTCCCTCTTTCTCTCCCTCTCTCCTCTCTCCCTCTCTCTCCCTCTCGATCTCTCTCTTTCTCAGATTGCTCAGAGATGAGGCGATGGTCGCCGATGTCGTTGCTGCTGTTCTGTCTGGTGGCTGCGTCTGGAGCCGCTTCGCAGCGTGACGAGTCTGCAGTGACTCCTCTCGAGGCGGATGCTTGTCCCCCTCGGACTTTCACTTGCTCGGATGGCAGTTGCATTCCTCTGGATTGGGTCGGAGACGGAGAACCGGACTGCGATGATCACTCGGACGAGAAGGGCGAGCACATCAAAACTGCTGTTCCTTTCAACTCCACTGACAATCCCTTCGTGGACGTGGATGAGATGGAGGAACCACTCGAGGCCCCCTCTGCTTCTCCTCTCTCCACACTTCCCCCTCCCTCTTCGTCTGACGAATGCCCGCCCGAGAAACTCGCCGTTGTCGATGAATGTTCGCAACCAATCTTTGACTTTGTTCGTCGAATCCAGACCTTCGACTTCAACTCGTCTTCCATTCTTGCTCTGGCTTCCAGGTTTGCTTCTTCTTCTTGTATTTGTTCTTTCAGTGGAGGAGAAGACGAGAGAACGACAGAAAGGAGTACTGAGGCAAGAAATTAAGAAGGGGTTTAGAATAAAATTAGGGTGTACGAAAGGCGAAAGATGGGGAAAGAGATAGCGAGGAAGAGAAAGCTGCGTTCCTTTCCCTGCCGCTCTTTCTCCTATGCTGGCTTTCTCTCAGGCATTACTTTTTGCCACTTCTGCGCATGCATCCTTGGTAGATGTGAACTGTATTCCTTCACCTCCTTCTAATCGCTTCATCTCTCTCTCTCTCTCTCTCTCTCTCTCTCTCTCTCTCTTTCTCTCTCTCTCACACACACACACTCTCTCACTCTCTACTTCTATCTTTCACTCTCTTTCTTTCCATCTTTCTTATCCCTGTTTCCCTATCTTTATTCATGGTTTTCGCTTTCAATTCGTGTTCGCAACCTACAAATGCAGTGACGACGAACTCGAAGAGATAACGCGGTTCGCTTAGGTCATTTGACAGACAGCCCCTTGCCCTCCTTCTTGTCTTCTCTGCTCAATTGGCTACCTGTATTCTCCGCTATATCCGTGTCTTCTTCGTCACCCCTGAGCTTACTCATATTCTCTCTCTCTCTCTCTCTCTCTCTCTCTCTCTCTCTCTCTATTCATCTCTCTCTCCCTCTCTCTTTCAGTCGCCTGCCTTTTATACTTTTCATGCTGATCATCCGCCCCGAAAGATCATACCTTCTCGAAGTGCAAAGATACAATGAATGCTTGCTTCAACCATGGAGTTATATAAGAGCCGCGAAGTATATGGTGATGAGGCCCGATAATGAGGACATGAGAAAGGAAAAGGGAGAGATCAACGAAATGGCGAGAGCAGTGAAAAGGGAGAGATAAAGAAAGAGAAAGAGAGAGAAAGAGAGAGAGAGACAGAGAGAGAGAGAGAGACAGAGACAGAGGAAATAAGACAAGAAGACGTGAAGAGAAGGAAGGAAAGAAGAAGACTTCACGAAAAAGTGCTGCCTGGTGGCGTGAATGCAATGAAGAAAGAAGGAGACGAGTTCTCTCACAAATCCTTTTGTGCCTCGGGGAAACTCGAGTGAGCCCCCTCTGTGGTTGAGCAGCATTCATATACACCTGAAAGAGATCGTGAGGGGTGAGAGAGAGAGAGAGAGAGAGAGAGAGAGAGAGAATGGGAGGGAGAGAGAAAGAGAGAATGGGAAAGGGAGAGGGCGATCGCGGTGGCAGAGAATGAGAGAAAAGTATCAGAGAACACTGGTGGAATGTAACTCGTAAGGCACATGAGAAAGGAGAAGTGAGAAAGGAGTCTTCGAGGGAATAAGCCATGGACTCGTTGACTGCTACCCACTAGTGGCTTGCCGAAAGCAAAGTAGGAAACCATTCTCTTCTGTCTTGCTGCTTTCTTTCTCTTTCTTCCCATTCTTCCACTTTGGCTATTATAATCTTCCTTGTAAATTAAACTCATAGAGTAACGAGTAAACATTAAAGGGTCTTTGACAAACAATCGTTATGGGGCGCAAGAAAATAAAGGGTCATAATAAAAAAGTTCGGAGTGACATTTAGCATGGAATCATTTCTCAAGCTATACTCAGTCCCTTGCAGTACCGAACTGGGAAACGGATGCGAGCTGTCCGCCCGCTTCAGCCAATGCATTGGCCCCGCCCCTTCCCCCGCATGCCAAGCAGAGCCATCCGTTCCTGCCTGGAAGGAATCTGAAATGTTCGTCTGTCAGCTGCTCCTCCCTTCTCTACACGAACATGCCACTTGCATCGGCAGACCGCGACACGAGAGATGCAGAGTGACGTCAGTCTCTCATATCTTTCACTCTTCCCCTCTCTCTATTCCCTTCCTTCTCTCTCTCCCCCTCCCCTCTCTCTCTCTCTCTCTCTCTCTCTTTCTCTCTCTTTCTTCAGAGTTGACCGTCATGCCTCGTCGATCTGCCGTCTGCTGGCTTCAATAGCTGGAGACATGGAATGCATGGCTGAGTTGCCACCTTCGGAATCGGAGTGTTCTGAGGATGCCCTCGTGATGCTTCCTCCCATCAGAGAGGAATGCGCTGCCGTGGCTGCTCAGCTCTCTTGCTCTCCTCCCTCCGTCCACATTCTCACTCCACAACAAGCTCAGCAAGAGAGAATGGCCAAGCAAGAGGCGGCAGAGAAGGCAAAGAAGACTCAAGAGAGCATGGAAGTGCAGGAGGGAACAGAGATGACTGATGACATCGAAGAGAACCTCGCCAGGGCTGATTCGCTCGAGTCTGGCGAGTTCAATATCACAGCCGCTGTCAAACATTCGAAGCAGAAAGCGACGGTTAGCCATTTACGGGCTTACCATTTTTTTCCTTCTTTTAACTCTTTATCTCTCCCTTTCCTCTCTCTCCCTTTCCCCGTACTCTTTCTTTTTCTCTTTCTTGTTTTCTTACTCTCTTTGGCTTTCTTCTACTCTCTTTCCCTTACTCTCTTTCTCTTTCTCCTACACTCTTTCTCTTTCTGTTTCCCTTTTACTTTTTCTTTCTCTTTTTCTCTCTCTCGCTCTCACTCTCACTTTCCTTTTCTCATTCTCTTTCTTTTTCTCTTTCCCTTACTCTCTTTCTCTTTCTCTTTATCGTTGTCTTTCTCTCTCTGCCTCTCCCTTTCCTCTCTCTCCCTCTCTCTCTCTCTTTCTCTCCCTCCCTCCCTCTTCCTCTCTGTCTCTGTCTCTCTCTCGCTCTCTCTTTCCTTTTCTCATTCTCTTTCTTTTTCTCTTTCCCTTATTCTCTTTATCTTCCTTCTACTCTCTTTCTATTTCTCTTTTTCTTTCTCTTTTCTTCCTCATTTTCTTTCTCTTTTTCTTTCTCTGTTTCATTCTCTTTTTCTTTCTCTCTCTACGTCTCCTTTTCCTCTCTTTCTCTATCTATTTATCTTTCCCTTCTTCTTTCTATTTCTCTCTCTACCTCTCCATTTCCTCTCTTTCTCACTCTCTCCCTCTCCCCTCTCTCTCATTCTCTCCCTCCCTCTTTCTTTTTACTCTCTTGTAATGGCTCCTAAAGATTACCTGTTTAGATTGAGATGGAATTCAGCGAGGATCCCGAAATGGTAAAAACGACAGAGAAAGAAGATCCTCTGGAACCGGAAGAGAGGGCTTCCTCAGTCATGCCTCCAACTTCGTCATCTTCGACAAGACATTCGCAGACTACAACTTCTTCACCAAGCAAGACTGTTCAAGACAAGGTTGCTCTCGATTCAATATTTGACAGGAATGAATAGTGCTGATGTGAGTTAAGATGCGCAGCTCGGGTTCCTCTTCCCTGCCCCATCCTCCGCTGGCCGATGCCCTTCGTACCATGCAATCTCTCTCCCGTCTCTGTTCTGCCGACTACTCTTCCTCCCCTTGGGCCGATGTCCACAATGTCGTTTGCTCCTACAGATCTCGCGTTGAGGATCACTCTGACTGTCTCACCAAGACTGCCGCGAAGGCTCGCTGCCCTGTCCAGGTTCCAAGTTCTCTTTCTATCGACAAGATTATCCATTCTAATTCCTCATTTTCTTCACATGAATTCTACAAAGTCAAGTGCCCAGTAGTAGCGTCGGTGTTGGTAGCCATCCATCACCTCAACCCCCCCTTTCTTATCACTAGTTTGCACTGATAGCTTGACGCGGTATTACTTTTACTTGCTTTTGTTGTCACGATTTAATGCTGTATGAATTAACAAGATAGGTCCATTCATATCTGTTTTCTTCCCTATAGCTGTTTCTTGTTTTCTTATTCAATCTTTATCGGTTCCACCATTTAAACCGTTGCGAATGTGAGTGGGTTAGGTGTCCCTGGATTGGAAAAGGAGTGAGGTCGAGTGAGAAGTAATTAGGCTTATTTAGGCAATTAAATACATAGATGCGATGCCTTTAGAATTCGGTGTCCACCCACTGCGAGGCCATCGAGGCATTCAACGCCTTCTTGGACTGCGCCCTCGTCGTCATGAATGAGGAATGTGATCTACACGCACAGGACACCATTGTCGAGATACAGGAGAAGGCCAATGACAAGTTAGCTCTCTCTCTCTCTCTCTCTCTCTCTCTCTCTCTCTCTGTCTCTCTGTCTCTCTCTGTCTCTCTCTCTCTGTCTTTCTCTCTCTCTCTCTCTCTCTCTCTTTCTTCTCTCTTTCTCTCTCGCTCTGTATCTTTGAACCCCTTCTCTCTCTCTCTCTCTCTCTCACTCACTCTCTATCGCTTTCGCCCTCTCTCTCTCTCTCACTCACTCTCTGCCGCTTTCGCCCTCTCTCTTTCTCTCTCGCTCTGTATCTTTGAACCCTCTCTCTCTCTCTCTGTCGCTCTCGCTCTTTCTCTCTCGGTCTCTCTCTCTCTCTCTCTGTCGCTCTCGCTCTTTCTCTCTCGGTCTCTCTCTTTCTCTCTCGCTCTGTATCTTTGAACCCCTTCTCTCTCTCTCTCTTTCTTTTTGGACGCATTTTATTTAAAGATATGCAGCGTAACTCAGGCTGATTCAACGCAAATGCTTCGACGATGGTCCCCGTGGGGAGAAGAACTCAGCTTCCGTAGAGTCTTCAGGCTCTGGCAAGGACTCGGAGGAGTTCACTCTCCGCAGAGTTCTTCGGGAATGCAATGACGACCAGGTCTCTTCTTTCTTTCTCCTCCCCTTTCTACTCACTCTGCTCTCTTCCCTCTTTCTCTTCCCCTCTTATACTCACTTTGCTCTCTTCTACTCACAATCAGTCTGCTCTCTTTTCTTTTTCTCTTCTGAGTTTAGTGAGAGGAAAGCATTGGAATGGATTGGGTGGTGCAGAAATAGAGAAGAATGAATGTCTTCTGTGCCCTCTTGAATTGATGAGCCTGATTTTGACTACGAAACAGGAATGCCAGATAAAGGGATATAAGCATGCATTCCCTCTACTGACTCTTTCCCTCTCTCGTTCAGCTCTCTGTCTCTCTGTCTCTCTCTCTCTCTCTCTCTCTCTCTCTCTCTCTTATATCAATACCACTCCAGTTTCCTCTTTTGCGAATCTCCTCTCTTTCAATGATTTCTCTTTCCTTATCCCCCATTTTCATTATCTTCAAGGTGATGTCATCCCTTGGTGACCCAATACAGAGGGCTTCGGGACATTTGCTATCAGCCTTTCCCGCTCATGTTCACTTGTTTCTGCTCTCTCTCTCTCTCTCTCTCTCTCTCTCTCTCTCTCCCTCTCGCTCTCGCTCACCCTCTCTTTCTCTCTCATATTCCTGTCTGTCTTTTTCTCTCGCCGCCCCCCCCCAATGACCATCCTCATTTGTATTCTCTCGTTCCTTTATCTATCTTTTTTTCTCTTCATTCCTCTCTCTCTCTCTCATCGAGTCTCTTCTCTTCTGATTCATCTTGCTCCACTTCCAAAATGAAGAGGAGATAGGAGAAGAGAAGATTGAAGCCGTAAGCGCGAGATTGGGGATATCATGCAGCAGAGTCGGAGATCAGCCAATATTATCATCAGCTGGAGCAGTTCCTGATATTATCATGCCAACTTGATCTAAATACAGACATCTACATATGTACATGCGTAATGTGCATTTGTACGTGTATGCATGCCTTGTCTATGCACATACAGTACTGCCCAACATTATGGGGTCACGAATGCACTGAATATATTCTTAGGATTCTTTCGTGGTCTGACTCGAAGAAGCAAATGTTCGGGTTATGTTTCTAAACATAACCATGTGAATATCTATGTGATGGAGAGCCTAATGAAGTTCTCCCCACTTATGGGATGAGTGAGGAATTCAGAGACTGATGAAGGAACTTGCAGGAGAATGCTGCGCTGGCTTGTCTGGTGGAGTTGATGGAGATCAATAAGAAGGTGGCAGCCCTGCAGG
Source organism: Allodiplogaster sudhausi (assembly GCA_945643635.1). Taxonomy (NCBI): domain Eukaryota; kingdom Metazoa; phylum Nematoda; class Chromadorea; order Rhabditida; family Diplogasteridae; genus Allodiplogaster; species Allodiplogaster sudhausi. Next base: position 1,247,877 of record CALZFC010000043.1, on the reverse strand, counting down.
CCAGCAACTGGCTGCTGCAGCTTGCCAAGGGGGACAACTCTTCGCTGGCCTCAGCCGTCTGCTCTCTCTACGCCAAGTACGAGGACTGTCTGGACTCTTCCGTGTTCAGCATCCAAGGAGGCGCTCGCTGCTCCTTTGCATCTCCACTCAATTCACTCGCCAGGTTTCTTTTTCTTTTATTTTTATGCAGAATTATCGTTTTACGATGAGTTTCCATTACGCCGCTGCTTTGACTTTTTCACGCACAACATTCGAATAAATTGAAGTAGAAAGAAGAATCGCTTGAGAATCGGCCTTTCTCCGATCTGCTCGGATGCCACTTCCACTCGTTTGGCTGAGCAGAAGGAATGTCTCGAGCACTTCTCGTCCGTTCCCCT
>CALZFC010000043.1:1167500-1245000 GCA_945643635.1 Allodiplogaster sudhausi | reverse complement strand
GCTATTTCTGTCTCCTAATATTAATATTTCTCATTTTCAAAAATTTTCCTCTCTCCTTCTCTCGCCAGCTCCTTTTTTCGCTAATACTTATTTCCATCTTCAGGGAGGATTAGCTTCCGTGATGAAAAATGTTAACTCGCTGGCCCCTGTCTTCGCTGGCGCATGCAACCTTACGGATGAGTTCAAGACATGCGTTGCTGGCTAGTCTAATTCTCTCCTACTTATTCCATCTCTCTCTCTCTCTCTCTCTTTCTCTCTCTTTCTCTCTCTTTCTCTCTCTCTTCTTCTCTCGCACACTCTCTCTCTCTTTTTCTCTCGCACTCTCTTTCAATCTCCCTTCGTCTCTTTCACTCTCCTTCCTTCTCAGTCTCTCTCCATCCCTTTCTCATCCTCCCTCTCTCCCTCCACATCTCTCTCAGTCTCTCTCTTTCACTCTCCTTCCTTCTCACTCTCTCTCTCCATCCCTTTCTCATCCTCCCTCTCTCCCTCCACATCTCTCTCAGTCTCTCTCGTTCACTCTCCTTCCCTCTCACTCTCTCTCTCTCGATCCCTTTCTCATCCTCCCTCTCTCCCTCCACATCTCTCTCAGTCTCTCTCTTTCACTCTCCTTCCCTCTCACTCTCTCTCTCACTCTCTCTCTCTCTCCATCCCTTTCTCATCCTCCCTCTCTCCCTCCATATCTCTCTCAGTCTCTCTCTTTCACTCTCCTTCCCTCTCACTCTCTCTCTCCATCCCTTTCTCATCCTCCCTCTCTCCCTCCACATCTCTCTCAGTCTCTCTCTTTCACTCTCCTTCCCTCTCACTCTCTCTCTCACTCTCTCTCTCTCTCCATCCCTTTCTCATCCTCCCTCTCTCCCTCCATATCTCTCTCAGTCTCTCTCTTTCACTCTCCTTCCCTCTCACTCTCTCTCTCCATCCCTTTCTCATCCTCCCTCTCTCCCTCCACATCTCTCTCAGTCTCTCTCTTTCACTCTCCTTCCCTCTCACTCTCTCTCTCACTCTCTCTCTCTCCATCCCTTTCTCATCCTCCCTCTCTCCCTCCATATCTCTCTCAGTCTCTCTCTCTTTCACTCTCCTTCCCTCTCACTCTCTCTCTCTCACTCTCTCTCTCTCCATCCCTTTCTCATCCTCCCTCTCTCCCTCCACATCTCTCTCAGTCTCTCTCTTTCACTCTCCTTCCCTCTCACTCTCTCTCTCACTCTCTCTCTCTCTCCATCCCTTTCTCATCCTCCCTCTCTGCCTCCACATCTCTCTCAGTCTCTCTCGTTCACTCTCCTTCCCTCTCACTCTCTCTCTCCATCCCTTTCTCATCCTCCCTCTCTCCCTCCACATCTCTCTCAGTCTCTCTCTTTCACTCTCCTTCCCTCTCACTCTCTCTCTCACACTCTCTCTCTCTCCATCCCTTTCTCATCCTCCTCTCTCCCTCCACATCTCTCTCAGTCTCTCTCGTTCACTCTCCTTCCCTCTCACTCTCTCTCTCCATCCCTTTCTCATCCTCCCTTTCTCCCTCCACATCTCTCTCAGTCTCTCTCTTTCACTCTCCTTCCCTCTCACTCTCTCTCTCACTCTCTCTCTCCATCTCTTTCTCATCCTCCCTCTCTCCCTCCATATCTCTCTCAGTCTCTCTCTTTCACTCTCCTTCCCTCTCACTCTCTCTCTCCATCCCTTTCTCATCCTCCCTCTCTCCCTCCATATCTCTCTCAGTCTCTCTCTTTCACTCTCCTTCCCTCTCACTCTCTTTCTCCATCCCTTTCTCATCCTCCCTCTCTCCCTCCATATCTCTCTCAGTCTCTCTCTTTCACTCTCCTTCCCTCTCACTCTCTCTCTCTCCATCCCTTTCTCATCCTCCCTCTCTCCCTCCACATCTCTCTCAGTCTCTCTCTTTCACTCTCCTTCCCTCTCACTCTCTCTCTCACTCTCTCTCTCTCTCCATCCCTTTCTCATCCTCCCTCTCTCCCTCCATATCTCTCTCAGTCTCTCTCTTTCACTCTCCTTCCCTCTCACTCTCTCTCTCCATCCCTTTCTCATCCTCCCTCTCTCCCTCCATATCTCTCTCAGTCTCTCTCTTTCACTCTCCTTCCCTCTCACTCTCTTTCTCCATCCCTTTCTCATCCTCCCTCTCTCCCTCCATATCTCTCTCAGTCTCTCTCTTTCACTCTCCTTCCCTCTCACTCTCTCTCTCACTCTCTCTCTCTCCATCCCTTTCTCATCCTCCCTCTCTCCCTCCATATCTCTCTCAGTCTCTCTCTTTCACTCTCCTTCCCTCTCACTCTCTCTCTCTCTCTCCATCCCTTTCTCATCCTCCCTCTCTCCCTCCACATCTCTCTCAGTCTCTCTCTTTCACTCTCCTTCCCTCTCACTCTCTCTCTCACTCTCTCTCTCTCCATCCCTTTCTCATCCTCCCTCTCTCCCTCCACATCTCTCTCAGTCTCTCTCTTTCACTCTCCTTCCCTCTCACTCTCTCTCCATTCCTTTCTCATCCTCCCTCTCTCCCTCCATATCTCTCTCAGTCTTTCTCTTTCACTCTCCTTCCCTCTCACTCTCTCTCCATTCCTTTCTCATCCTCCCTCTCTCCCTCCATATCTCTCTCAGTCTTTCTCTTTCACTCTCCTTCCCTCTCACTCTCTCTCCATTCCTTTCTCAGCCTCCCTCTCTCCCTCCATATCTCTCTCAATCTCTCTTTCACTCCCTCACTCTCCCTCTCAGGAATGGCGTCTTCTCAGTCCTCCTGCGTGATCTCCTCTTGCATGGTGCAAGCGGGGGAGGGTATCTGTTCTGAGGAAGACCCCGTCTTGGCCATCGACACTCATCTGAGCTGCGTCTTCTCTCAAGTACATACTTTGTTCAGTTGCATTGTCAATGTGTTAGAGTGCACGGAAATAGAAGAGAGCGGAGAGAAGACCGACGGAGAGGAGTCTGCTTGAGGTGCAAGAACCTTCCTTCGCCCGCTGCGTCCGCTCTACTCTGTCCACCATCAAACAGTTCAGCCTGGCAGCCTTCAAGTCCATGCTTCCAGCCTTCGTGGATTGTGTCAAGGACGTAGTGCAAGCCAAGTGCGGGGAGACTCCCATCAAGGTCGTCTGTCTTACTATTGATCTATGATTCCGTGATTATTCTTCCAATGATAATTCTAATGGGTCATCACAAGTGGCATGCACATACCTATGCAAAATGAGGTGTGTATTCAGCTCCTCCGTTCGATCTCGACGCCGTCGATCTGTCCATTGTCAGCCCGTGTCGCTTCCCCCCGATTGGGGACCCCCCTAGCTGCCCCTCTTCCCTCCCCTCCCCTCTCGTCTTCCTCCCCTCTTCCCTCTTCCTCCCCTCGTCCCTCTCCTCCCCTCCCCTCTTCCTCTCCTATCACTTCTCCTCCCCTCATCCCTTCCACTCCCCGTCCCACTCCTCCTCCTCAAGAATGTACTCCTGAAAAGAAGTCCAAGTATTCCGAGTGCGTGGCACCTTCCAAGCCAAGTACCGCATGCTTCCTATTGCTCTTACTAACGACAGCGACAACGTCGAAGATGTTAGATTTACTTATTGCACTATTACACTTGTTCACCCCACTCTCTTTCTCTTTCTCTCTCGCTCACTTTTCGCTCTCTCTCCCTCTCATTCCCTCTCCCTCCCTCCCATTCTCTCTCTCTCTCTCTCTCTCTTTCTCTCTGCAGTTGTGTAGCTCTCTGGACCGAATGGATGACTGTTCTGCCTCATCACGAATCTGCGCCCCTCCCTCGGACACGGCTGCCTCTTCCTTCTTCCGCCATCTCTGCGCTACTCGCTCTGCCTTCGAACAACACAAGATCTGTCTGAAGACCGTAGCAGCATCTGCCGCTGTCAGTTGACCCTCCTTCCCCCCCTCCAGTTCACCCTCCTCCTCCAGTTCACCCTCCCTCCCCTCCATCCAGTTCACCCTCCCCTCCATCCAGTTCACCCTCTCCTTCATCCTCCGTCCTCCGCAGGGTCGTAGTTGTGTGTCTGGTCTGCAGACAGTCTCACCAGGCGGTGCCTGCAAGGCCCTCCTTGCGGCCTCGCCCTGCATGGCCTCTCTAATCAGTGACAACTGTGGCCAACAGGCTCTCAGCTACTCGTTCAGTGCCATGGCCGAATATTCCAGGCTCATCTCTGCCGGATGCGAGGTTCAGGCCTTTCATTTTCGCAGCGCAGTAGTTATTCATACTTCATTCCATTCCTTTCATTTGCTCTCTCTCTCTCTCTCTCTCTCTCTCTCTCTCTCTCTCTTTCTCTCACTCTCTTCCTCCCTCTATCTTTCTCACTCTCTCTCTATTCTCTTTCTCTTACTCCCACGATCTTTCTTTGCTCTCTCTCTCTCTCTCTCTCTCTCTCTCTCTCTCTTTCTCTTGTTTCAGCTAGCCATCCCATCAGTGAAGCTGCAAACAGAGTGTTCGGAGGGAGACTTGGTGTCATTCCTGTCGTGCGAGGCGTCCCTCGACCCCTTCGGTCCTCGTCCTCTTTCCATCATCCGGGACACTTCTGCCTGGCCCGCCTTCTGTGCCAACTTCTCCTCTTCCTATGCCCCTTGCATCGAAAAGATGGAATGCAAATTCGAGCCAGTCTCATCTGCTTCTCTGCATCTCTATTCTTCCCTCTGCAATGAGCCAATCACTCTGAGAGACCAGCAGCGACTTGGGAATGTAAGTTGTTTTCTGAGGGAGGACTCCTTGTTTCTTCTCCTTCTTCCAGTGCATTGCTGAGTACTCCTCTTCTCCTGCTGGAGTTGAGTGCACGAAACCCTTCTCAACACTCGATCTTCTCGATAAAGAAAGCATGCCGAAAGTCTGTGAGAGGTCCTGATTCTTATGACATTCTCTGGTTGCATGACCTGTCTTATTCTCTTCCACTTTCCAGCCTCTCCTCAATGTTGATGTGTTCGTCTCCGGAGATCGAGCGTCGTTGTGGTTCTGAGTCTGTATTGCACATCTATTCTCTCTACTCGTCCTATGCAACTTATTTCGATAAGAAATGCATCATTGATTCTCCTCAAGGTAAACTTCACTGGAGAAGAGCAAATGTTATATTTCTTTTTCTTCAGTCACATCCACAACTCCACAGTCGACAACTTCCCGAATGAAGTCTTCCTCTATGACAACACCTTTGGTTGAATTGAATATAGGCGAGGAATTGGAGACTGCAGTTGAAGAAAAGGAAGAGAGTGCAATGGAGGTTGAAGAGAGGGAGTCTGACAGTCTCTTCTCCACTCTCCCCACCGCCCGCTCCACCTCAACAATGGAGACGACGAAAGAAGCAACAACTGAAGTCACAACTTCTCATTCTAGAGACTTCCGATTCAGGAGTTAGTCTTATCTTTTCCATTTTATAGTCGTAAACATCCAGGCATTGTGTACCGTGAACGTGTTGAGCTGCTGGAGCTGACTCGTCCTGGAGGTTATCAGAAGTACTCCCGGCGCTCCTTCTCCTCTCTACTCGCTGTGTAATTGACGGATGAACGGATCTCCTAGCGCAGGAGATTCTCTCTCCCTCGCTCGTCGTCTTTCTCCACTTCTCTTTCACTCTTGTCCGGTGCATCACCTTTACCTCCCAAATATCTTTGATAATGAATCCAATTGTTGCCAACGTGTAGTGAATGCCTTCTCTTCTTCTCTTTCTTGCCTCTTCTGCTCATTGACTGGGTCATGCATCTCTTGCCATCATTCTTTCCTTCCTTTTCATTGCTTGTCAATGCAACTCTTTTTTGTATGTAATGATGAAACTTCGTGACTAATCCTTTAATACAATACTCGCTCGCTTGCATGTTGAAATGTAACTTTGAAATGGCCAAGCCAAATATGCTCCTTTCTCATTATAACCGATATGTCCGTGTGTGATTCGAATTAAAGAAAGAAGCCTTTATATTTGACTAGAGGAGACAACTTACGAGGCAGCGATGGAAAGAGCCCCAACATCACAACTTTCAATATTACGTGTAATCTGTACTTTCGTGAGAAGACTTTCAATCCAACTGTGTATTATTCCTCTACGGTTATCCGTAATCAGTGATGACTGAAGAGAAAGCGTCGTGAGGAATTAGAGAAGAGTGCAGAAGAAGGCGAGGGAACCCGATGGAGACAAAAGCTGAGAAAGAGCACGCTAGGGAATGAGAGACAGGGAAAGCGAGAGAGAGAGAGAGAGAGAGAGAGAGAGAGAGAGAGAGAGAGAGAGAGAGAGATCTAGTGTTCCTCCCATCGGGAAACCCCTTCCGCATAGATATCAAAGTTGTAGATGGGTGCATTGCTGGTGCTGGGAACAGAAGGGTGCTCGTCTGGCAGGGGAGTCACTCGGCGTCTGGAAGAACGAGAGAGACCACCATCACTCTCTGCAAGCACTCTCTCAGGATACTGTAGGACTGAAACAGAAGGGAGAGAGAGAGAGAGAGAGAAAGAGAGAGAAGAGAGAGAGAGAGAAAGAAAAGAGAGAGAGAGAAAGAGAGAGAGAGAGAGAGCGAGAGAGAGAGAAGAAAGAGAGAGAGAACTGACGGGTAGAAGAGACAGCAACAGCTTCCATCTCCCTCTTCCTCTGCCTTCTCTGAGCATCTCTCATGGCATTATATGTGCGTCTTTCTTCACTGCTCATCCTTCTATACTTGATTCTTGCTTGCTCAGCTCGACGACTTCTTCTCCTAATCAAGAGAGAGCACACTATAATTAGAGAGTGAGTATTCTGACCTCTGTGCCTCGACGACTGCTCGCTGCGTCTCTTCATCCAACTGGTCTTCAGTGGTGGCCAGCTGCACGAGTTGCTCGTCCCTCTCCCTCATCTTGCGCAACTGCTCCGCCCGCCGCGAGTTGAACCGAGCCTCAAGAAACTCCCCCTATCCTCCTTCTTTAGGATGACAGATGTTACCTTCTCTTCCTCTGGCATATTTCTATACCGTATGCGAGCCCTCTCTGCTCGTCTTGCTTTCTGCTCTTCTATTCGTTCCTAAAATAGAACAATTAAAACGCTCCAGAGCAGGAAAGAGGGAGAGAAGGGGGGGGGGGGAGAAAGAGAGAGAGAGAGATACAATAGGAGTGGTGGAGTGCATGGAGATGCCGGTGACTGCAGTGGCAGTGGCCAAGATGTCTTCTCCGCCACTGCTGAAGCCGATGACAGTGACATGAGGGGGGCGATCCCCGTCGCCATGCCCGGAAGGGCTGCGAACCTCCTCTTCTAGCAGCTCGTTTCCATCGTATTCTTCTTGGTACTGGAAAGAAGGCGAGAGAGTGGAGACATAGAGAAAGAAGGAAGCTGACATAAACTTGAGAGACTGCCGCAGCCTCGTGCACTCTCTCCATGGCATGCAAGTCGTCCACGACCCTGCAAGGCAAGTCTCAGCCACTGGGAAAAGGAAGGAAGGTCCCACTCAATGTGCTCGCTGTCCAGGTCGTGCATGTCAATCTGGCGGTCATCCACGATCATCTCTTCCAGGCTCACTCCGTTCTGTAACAGCGTCTTAAGGAACTGGATGACTAAGAACTATCTTCTCCTTTTCAATGCTACTTTGTCACGCTCGGCCTAGAAGATCCAGCCTTAGACATTTTTACTATTTTTTTCATACTACAGATAGAAAATTGCGGTCATTGGACTTAAAATGCCAAAATGGCATCCGCGTATCTGCTGCTCAATTTACACCTCACTATCACGAAGGGATCGGAGAAATTAAGCGATGCTCTACCGAGAACGAGAGAGTCAAGGGATGCACACCATAGCTTGTAATCATTAAAAAAAATCAGAGATTAATTTCTTTTGAGATGCATATAAGATGCTTTATTCCGATACTTCCGTTGAGGAGCACCTTGAGAGAGAGAGAGAAGAAAGAAAGAGAGAGAGAGAGAGAGAGAGAGAGAGATAGTGAGAGAGGGAGAGAAGCATAACGCAGAACCTGAAGGTAGAGCGATTCCTTGAGTGCAGGTTGATGACGGAGAAGACCTTGACCGCCATGCCGTTCATGAAGGGAGGAAGGGCCAGGCATCATCTCAAGACCGCCCTAAGGAATCTCCGAACATTCATTTTTTATATCCTTGCAACATGAACAAAACTGGTTCGGAAGTATCGAATATGGAGGTGAGTTCAATAACAATAAAAAAAGTATGTAAATACTTGCCACGTCTTTATGATCGTCGTGTTGTTCAATCTTGTGAATGGAATGAAGAGACGACCCATCACACTCTCCCATCCTCGCAGGGTTCACTGATGGATCCACTACAAAAGATCGGCTAGATGCCTGCCAGTTCCGCATGGACTGACTGGAGTGGTTGGAGTGGCCCTCCACATCCACTGCCTCGTCCCCTTCATCCCCTCCTCTTCTCTCGTCTTCCTCTCCATTCATGGAAGAGCCAGTAGTCTGTCCGCTCCTTGATTTCCTCTTCCTCTTGATTCCTGTCTCCAATTCTCTTTGTTTCTTACTGGCCGCTCTTTTCTGGTTGTATTCTCTCCGCTCCTCCTTCGACATTCGCTGATAGCGAGCCCTAAAAGCAGAGCAAATGTATAGAAGAAGCAGCTTTAATGATAATTAGTTATTTCTGAAAAGTGACGGATAGAAAGAGAAGCAAACCTGGCAGCCTGGGCCTTCCTAGCATTCCTGACCATAATGAGCTGAGCCCTCTGCAATGCATCGTGGGATATTCTGCCAGCAGGGGTGGAGAGAAGATCCTCTTCCTCCCGCCGCCTCCTCCTGAATGCTTCTGTCCTCCGTAGATTGTAAGCCCGCTTCTCTTCTTCTGTCATCGCATGGTACCTTAAGAAAATCTCTCACTCACCATACACACTTTTCAATAATTAACCTCAGTAAGGAGGCCACGATAAAATAGTGCTGTAAAAGATACCGTATCCTGGCTTGCTCGGCCTTCCTCATATTGGCCACCTTCAAGTGGTCCTGAATGCGAGAGGAGTTCACTCTTCTCCGTCCGTTCTCATCATATCCAAGAGCCCGCATACGTCGGCGATGATTGTAGTCCCTCGAGAACTCAGGAATGGCTAAGGACTCTAGCTTCCAATGTCTTTCATTATTCTACTCTACCAAGGGAAGAGAAGGGAGACCTCCGTTCCTCCTCGCTCATCCTCTGGTACCGTTGTCTCGCAGCTTGCGCCCTCCGTGCTCGTATCTTTTCGTCCTTCACTCTCTCCTCTGTCTCTGCATCCATTTCCACTCCTTCACTTTCTCTGCAACCAAAAAACATTCTCAGAAGTAGTAGCTCACGAAATATTCTCAGCATACATCAGTTTCATATATTTTGTTCAGAACTGTCCCTGAAACCCCGAACTGACAAAAAAAAGAAACCGTAAAATGATGTCCAGTTCGTACAAATCCTGTTGCTTCCTAGAGTTCCTACTTTCAGCAAGAAGTCTCCGTCGCAAAGCTTTCTCTTCAGCAGCATCCTCTTCAGAGCGCGTCCTGAAATCAATTAGTTGATCAAAGTATTTCTCACAAGAATGAGACCGATGGTGGAAGTTGTGATGTGAGTGAGACATGAGGGGGTGTTCATGGTGGAGGTTGCGAGAGTGAGAGGGGACCGCCTCTTCCAGACTCGCGCCCTCGTCTTCCTCATGGTCCATGAAGTAAGCATAGGCTGCTCTGGCCTCTTGGCTGCCCAGCCCCTGGGGTCAGCCACACAGACCGGGGTCAGTGCAGTCACTGAACACCGGCCCCCGCCTTCCCCCTCGTCGGAGCCACGCAGCAGTTCATTCTAAATGACACTCCGTTACTCTTTCTTTATTTCCATTCGAGAAACACGAACATAATTGCGGGTGTCAGCCGAAGCGTCTGAGGGGTAGAAATGATGATGCTGGGCATGATCAGAAGGGAAGAGATCATCAACAGCCTCTGCTCCGCCGACGACCCTTCGGGAAGCTCTACGAGTTCGTTCTCTATACAACGGGATGTCTTCACTCATGTGATCTAAAGGATAGAGTTTTCATAAGATTAAATGGCAGCTTTCGTATCGCAATTTCTTTATATTATTATTTCCATATTTTTTCGGTACGTACTTAAGGAAATTTCAAAGGTGGGAAATTGAATAGTCAATTTTCCTGGAACACAGTTGAACTCTTCCAATCTGTCCTGTACCATGTTCTGAGGGTGATTGATCTCGTAATTGTCTCCGCTTCTCCTTAGGAAGATAGCCAGGGAAGCGCGGTCTTCGACGCTTTTCATGTGGCATGAGACAACTCATACGCTTAACGGCATTGACTTCTTTATCTCCTTTACAATCAATCATCGTCATTTCATTAATAGGCGACTGATAATGTGAGGCAATGAATGGTTGCAGAGAAATCATTGTATGCATGTATGTACTTATAAGCCAACTCTTCGAAACAACGGCATAACCAATACAATCACTTAGTGTTCGACAACAGAATGTGACAGTCCAAATGGGACAAATCCGAGTAGAGGATCTACAGGCACGGAGAGGTCATTAAGGTAATCCCATCGAAAAGGTTCAAATGGTCACTCTAAACTTCAGAACATTGTGAGAACTTGACACTCCAGTAATTGCGAACACCAGATGAATGAGTTCAATATCTCGCACAGGTTGGAACGCACTTGAGAAAAGAAGAGAAGTGTGGGGAAGGGAAATTAATAGTTGATTAGGAGCACGAGTGGGATGCAATCAGAACAGATAAACAAAGGGTTGGCTATTTCTTTCTTCGCCCCTCACTCACAACAGCAATTCTTGCAATTCAATTATTATAAAAGCGAAATGCGAAAACTCATACAATCAAAATTTGTGAAGTAACATTTGATGCTAGAATACAGAGGAGGCATGCATAGGCAAAGGAAAAGGCTGCAAGAAATGGAGAGAGAAAAAGATGGAAAAAGTAAAGGAGCAGAAGGCCAAAGGCATAAGTAACGAAGTAATGGAAACATAAAAGAGCTGCTGTGACTAAGACAAAGAATGTAAAAGGATAGAATGCAACAAGTTAACGAATCAAGGTCGATTTCCATAGGGATTCAGTATCGGTTGCATATGAGACCCCGATGGTAGTAAACCTGAAAGCAATTACATGCTTAGTACACCTTTCAAATAAATGAGTCTTTTATTCTGTAAATCTTCATCGACTGAGCCCGGAGTCATACCTTGATTCCCTGAAGTGTAAGTCATCTGCTGCGGTTGCATCTGGTGGATGAGAGAAGGAGTGGTGTGAGACGACTTCAATGAACATGATTACTTCTTCTTCTCATTAACAGTTCTCCCTCTTTCTTTCTCTCCTTCTTTCTCTAACAAACCGATAGATGCTGAGGGGGTAGCAAGTAGTTGCGTCTCGCGAGTTGAGCCTGTGCTTGTTGTGTCCTCTTCATGACATCTCTCTCCAGAGTAGTCAGTGCATCCACCTCCTCTTCCGCCTGCAATCTCTTCAGTTACCATCCATTCTTGATCCCTCTATCCAACCTGATGGTTCTTCTTGGGGACGACCATAGAAGCGACTCCTCCTGAGCCCGAGCCTCCAAGTCCAGAAGCGAGATCCACACTGCCGTCACCTCTCTTCCTCTTCGGCGTGTATCTCTTCTGATTGTACATCTTCCGTTGCTCGGGAGTCATCCTCTGATAACTGAAGGAGAAGTGACGTGGTGACCTCGCCCTCTTCTGTGTCTCTCTGTCCCTCTCTCTAGCCACTCTCTCTATCATCTGGTTCTCTTTCTGACTAGCTTCCTCTCTCCTCTGACCGGAGACGCGCTGCCTCTGCCCTCTTGGCGTTGCGGACGACAATCTGCTGAGCTCTGTCGAGTGCTTCTCCATTAATTCGTCCGATTGGCATAGCTAGAAGCATCTCTTCTTCCATGCGACGCCTACAATAAAGACTGTCTGCTTCTTCACCCGTGCCCCCACTCTCTTTCTCACTCTGCCTCTCTCTCTCCTTCTCTCTCTCTCTCTCACCGTCGGAAGGCCTCAGTCCTCCGTTGGTTGTAGATGCGCTTCTCTTCATCCGACATGCGATGATATCTGCAGATGACTCGCCCCATGCATGGCCTCTCTCTCCTCTACCCTGAGCCCTACCCTAGTCTTAGTGAGTCTGATTCTGACCGTGACCGTGCTTGCTGAGCTGAAGCGGAACCGTACCTCTGGCGCGCAGCCTCTGCCTTCTTCTGGTTCTGCTCCTTGATGTGCCGTCGAATCGTCTCCTCGTCCTTGACCGGATCGCCCGTCTGAAGACCCTCCGCCTGCAAAAAGGTAGCACCAGTCTCCTGAATAGGATAGGCACGTGTTATATGGTGACAGTGCAGAGAGATGGTCGTGGAGGGCGGGGCGGGCAAGCACTCACCTTAGTTGCATTTATGGCGTTCTGCATTTGGCGCATGCGCCTTTTGTTGTTATGAGCACGTCTTTCCTCAGATGACATTCGTTGATAGCGTGCTCGAGCAGCTTCCGCCCACTTCGCACGCATTCGTCGCTCGCGAAGCTGGTCGGTTACCTCTGGATCCTCCTGAACATCAACTCTCCATCTCTGTCATCTCTCTCTCTCTCTCTCTCTCTCTCTCTCTCCTATAAACTCTGGCATCGCTGATCTCTCTTCCCCTGAGCATGAACACTCCCCCTCTCTCCATCTCTCTCCCATGCTCTCTCATCCTTACCTGAATATCATTACTCTCGCGTAGGATGGCTTCCAACTCCTCCAACTCCTTCTCTCGCTGCCTCTTTCTTTTCTGGGCAAGCGTTCTCTTCATGTTGAGCTCGCGCTTCTCCTCAGCACTCAGGCGGTGATATCTTAAAAGACTATACACATCACTAGAATTTTTCTGCCACATCATTGGAATTCTCTTTGTCAATTGGCATACCCACTTTTGACGCAATTCAAATCCTACAGTCACTTCCCAATTGAAGCCATGGCTATGTAAGTTGAAGGTAGAGAGGGCGTGGCCTAGGTCCTAAGGCAGAGGGCAATTGCCTCAGAATGTAAACAGCGATGATGACTGGGTTCCCGTTATTGAAAGAGGGGAATAGTTGATAGGGGGGAGGATGGAGACTGAGCAGTCCTATGATGGGGGTGCCTTAGTTGTTGCCCTGAGTCCCATTGCACCTGAGGCGGGCCGCTTCTGCTTGCTTGAGTCGCTTGACTCTCTCCTTGTCGCGTTTCTCGGGAGTCATGGCTGAGATAGAAGAGTTCTTCTTCCCCATCAGACTTGTCGCCTGCAATTCGCACCACTCACTCATTGCACTTCCACACTACGACACACAGGACACAACACAACATAAAACAAAGTGCAGAGTGCGGGGGACGAACTAAGACGAATGAACGGACGGAAAGCGGGTTTGCCGCGGTGCCAACTCTGACAGTCTCGACCACCTGAGAGTAAGCGGCGGCAGAAGTGAGAGCGGGCGTCGTCTGAGAGGACGCCCCGCCACCCCCGGAGGCGCTCTGGCCAGGGGGGCACCAGTTGCCGGATGGAGTGTCGATGAAGTACGAGTCAAGCAGAGCAGCAATTCGACGGTCATCCGACTCGGGAGCTCCCAGACGCATCGTCGAGTTTGACTGTTGTCCCGCAGTATTCGACGTCGCCCCCGGCATCTGAGCAGCCATTCAAGTCCACTCTTCCACTTTCTCTCTCTCCTGCCATCGCACTCTCAAGATGTACTGGATATTCACCGTCCCCATCTCTATCTCTCTCTCTCTTTCAGCTATCTTTCATTATCAATGCTCTGGCACTCTTTGATGCTCTCTCGCTTTCGTACTCTCCTGTTCCCTCTCTGACTCTATTCCATCCGCAGCCAACGTTCTCTCCACACCTTCTCGCTCTCCGTTTACCCATCCTCCCTTTTCCCCCCTCTCTGACTTGTCTGGCACCCTCATACACTTTCATTCCCTATCACAAGTGTCTTTTAGGAATACCACTTTTTGAGAACAGATAATATCGTTATGAATGCAAAACCTTGTATTCGCCGGCGGCATTTGGAATGAAGGAGGAAGAGTTGCCATGGAATGGAGTAGTGGATGTTGTGTAGGTGGAGGTAGGATGGAAAGTGGGATGGAAAGGCAACCCAGATGGCTGGCCAGTAGTGGACCCGGCCCCGCGAGGATCCGAAGCGTATGCGGAGTACGTCAAATTCTGGTTCATCCTTCTTGGCCCAACTCACTGAAATTCTAAGATTATTCTGTCATTTAGTACCTCTCGACACTCACTAAATAAAATACAAGATGACAATAAGTAATTAGTGGGCAGATGGATTCAATGATATCTTGCCATACACAACAGGCAAACCTCCGAGGCAGACGGCGAGAAAATGAAGAGAGTATGCGGTAGAGCAAAAGAGGGAAACGCGCGCACTTTGAATTGACCGCGTGTCGCGGCGGGAAACTGCTCCTTTCACTATTCAACTAGTCCTCCAATCACTTTTCATATCGTTCTTTTGATAACTACAATTCAAATGTTGCTAGTTCTATCTTCATTACTATGGTAAATATTACAGTATTATTGCACTCTCGATGGCGATTTCCTCTTGATCTACTAACTTATAGGAGCTGTCAACTTTAGGTGATGGTTCTGTATTTGGTTGATGGCAGAGTGCACAAACAGGGGGAGGAGTAGGAACAGGGAGATGGAGGGAGGCGCAGTGGGAGCGGCAGCTACAGAGCTGCCCTTGCATCGACCGTAGGGCTGAGGGGGGGGGGGGGGAAGCAGCCAGAGTCCTCGGCCACCACTCACTACTTCCTTGCACTGTTCATGCGCCATGGTTCCAATGATATTGCACTTGTGATATCATACGGGGTGGAGAGTAGGGTGTAGAAGAGAGAAGAGACAGATAAAGAAGATGGATGGAGAAGAGAGAGAGGGGGAGAAGGAAGCTTATACAAGATTTCAGAGAAGCGGCTAGAGAAAGATGCATCATGATGACCGTGCCTTGTCTCTTAGCCTCTCATACTACGACTTCTCCACTATCACAGTGACTCTGCCCTGGAGACATGATGAGAGTAGGAGATAGAGGGTACAAGCAGCATGTGAGGCAAGCAGAGAGAGGGAGAGAGAGGCAGGAAGAGATAGAGAGAGCAGAGAGGGAGGGAGAGAGAGGGAGAGAGAGAGAGGGAGAGAGAGAGGGAGAGATGGATGGTAGTGATGGGTGATGAGAGCCAGAGTCCTCGGCCACCACTCACTACTTCCTTGCACTGTTCATGCGCCATGGTTCCAATGATATTGCACTTGTGATATCATACGGGGTGGAGAGTAGGGTGTAGAAGAGAGAAGAGACAGATAAAGAAGATGGATGGAGAAGAGAGAGAGGGGGAGAAGGAAGCTTATACAAGATTTCAGAGAAGCGGCTAGAGAAAGATGCATCATGATGACCGTGCCTTGTCTCTTAGCCTCTCATACTACGACTTCTCCACTATCACAGTGACTCTGCCCTGGAGACATGATGAGAGTAGGAGATAGAGGGTACAAGCAGCATGTGAGGCAAGCAGAGAGAGGGAGAGAGAGGCAGGAAGAGATAGAGAGAGCAGAGAGGGAGGGAGAGAGAGGGAGAGAGAGAGAGGGAGAGAGAGAGGAGAGATGGATGGTAGTGATGGGTGATGAGAGAGAATGAGGAAGGTACGCGGGTAGAAACGCCAGGCAACGCAAACGATGAAGGAGGAAGAAGAGAAAGGGTGAGAAGCAAGACGTTCCTGCTGAAACTCTCACTCTTTCTCTCTCTTCCCTTTCTTTCTATTCCCTTCTCTGTCTCTCGATCACTCTCTCTTCCTTTCTCTCTCTCGCTCACTCTCTCTTCCTCTCTCGAAGTAGGAAGAGAGAAGACAGTCGAACTCACCAAGGAGGGACTAGGCCGAGCAGGCGATGAGAGCAGCAGCGAAGAGACACGACTGCACCCCGGCCCGACCAACCAAGAGAGTGGGGGGAGGGGGGAGGGGCACGGCACACACTCCACTCTGAGAGAGAGCGTGCTATGGAGAGAGACGCAGACCGCGAGAGCAACGACAGGCAACGCAGCCACTGGTGAGAGGTCGACGAGAGAGTGCGCAGAAGTGGAGGGAGCAGAGAGGGACTAGACATCGATTGCAGGGAGGCAGGCGAATGGGAGAGGGGGCACTGGCTGGGAGGGGAGCAGGCAAGCAGCATTGGGGGACACAGACACATAGACAACGATGGAAGGCCAAGAAGAATGAAGGTGACTGAGAGGGATGAGACACGCCAACCCAGCTACCACTATCCTGCAGGGGGAAAGAGGGCAGGGAAATGGAAGAGGGAGAGGAAGAGGGAGAGAGGGACAGGAAAAGGAATAGAGATAAGCAACGAAAGAGAGAGAGAGAGAGGAAGAGGGAGAGAGGGACAGGAAAAGGAATAGAGATAAGCAACGAAAGAGAGAGAGGGAGAGGAAGAGGGAGAGAGGGACAGGAAAAGGAATAGAGATAAGCAACGAAAGAGAGAGAGGGAGAGGAAGAGGGAGAGAGGGACAGGAAAAGGAATAGAGATAAGCAACGAAAGAGAGAGAGGGAGAGGAAGAGGGAGAGAGGGACAGGAAAAGGAATAGAGATAAGCAACGAAAGAGAGAGAGGGAGAGGAAGAGGGAGAGAGGGACAGGAAAAGGAATAGAGATAAGCAACGAAAGAGAGAGAGGGAGAGGAAGAGGGAGAGAGGGACAGGAAAAGGAATAGAGATAAGCAACGAAAGAGAGAGAGAGAGAGAGAGAGAGGAAGAGGGAGAGAAGGACAGGAAAAGGAATAGAGATAAGCAACGAAAGAGAGAGAGGGAGAGGAAGAGGGAGAGAGGGACAGGAAAAGGAATAGAGATAAGCAACGAAAGAGAGAGAGGGAGAGGAAGAGGGAGAGAGGGACAGGAAAAGGAATAGAGATAAGCAACGAAAGAGAGAGAGGGAGAGGAAGAGGGAGAGAGGGACAGGAAAAGGAATAGAGATAAGCAACGAAAGAGAGAGAGAGAGAGGAAGAGGGAGAGAGGGACAGGAAAAGGAATAGAGATAAGCAACGAAAGAGAGAGAGGGAGAGGAAGAGGGAGAGAGGGACAGGAAAAGGAATAGAGATAAGCAACGAAAGAGGGAGAGAGAGAGGAAGAGGGAGAGAGGGACAGGAAAAGGAATAGAGATAAGCAACGAAAGAGAGAGAGAGAGAGAGGAAGAGGGAGAGAGGGACAGGAAAAGGAATAGAGATAAGCAACGAAAGAGAGAGAGAGAGAGGAAGAGGGAGAGAGGGACAGGAAAAGGAATAGAGATAAGCAACGAAAGAGAGAGAGGGAGAGGAAGAGGGAGAGAGGGACAGGAAAAGGAATAGAGATAAGCAACGAAAGAGAGAGAGGGAGAGGAAGAGGGAGAGAGGGACAGGAAAAGGAATAGAGATAAGCAACGAAAGAGAGAGAGGGAGAGGAAGAGGGAGAGAGGGACAGGAAAAGGAATAGAGATAAGCAACGAAAGAGAGAGAGGGAGAGGAAGAGGGAGAGAGGGACAGAAAAGGAATAGAGATAAGCAACGAAAGAGAGAGAGGGAGAGGAAGAGGGAGAGAGGGACAGGAAAAGGAATAGAGATAAGCAACGAAAGAGAGAGAGGGAGAGGAAGAGGGAGAGAGGGACAGGAAAAGGAATAGAGATAAGCAACGAAAGAGAGAGAGAGAGAGAGGAAGAGGGAGAGAGGGACAGGAAAAGGAATAGAGATAAGCAACGAAAGAGAGAGAGGGAGAGGAAGAGGGAGAGAGGGACAGGAAAAGGAATAGAGATAAGCAACGAAAGAGAGAGAGAGAGAGGAAGAGGGAGAGAGGGACAGGAAAAGGAATAGAGATAAGCAACGAAAGAGAGAGAGGGAGAGGAAGAGGGAGAGAGGGACAGGAAAAGGAATAGAGATAAGCAACGAAAGAGAGAGAGGGAGAGGAAGAGGGAGAGAGGGACAGGAAAAGGAATAGAGATAAGCAACGAAAGAGGGAGAGAGAGAGGAAGAGGGAGAGAGGGACAGGAAAAGGAATAGAGATAAGCAACGAAAGAGAGAGAGAGAGAGGAAGAGGGAGAGAGGGACAGGAAAAGGAATAGAGATAAGCAACGAAAGAGAGAGAGAGAGAGGAAGAGGGAGAGAGGACAGGAAAAGGAATAGAGATAAGCAACGAAAGAGAGAGAGGGAGAGGAAGAGGGAGAGAGGGACAGGAAAAGGAATAGAGATAAGCAACGAAAGAGAGAGAGGGAGAGGAAGAGGGAGAGAGGGACAGGAAAAGGAATAGAGATAAGCAACGAAAGAGAGAGAGGGAGAGGAAGAGGGAGAGAGGGACAGGAAAAGGAATAGAGATAAGCAACGAAAGAGAGAGAGGGAGAGGAAGAGGGAGAGAGGGACAGGAAAAGGAATAGAGATAAGCAACGAAAGAGAGAGAGGGAGAGGAAGAGGGAGAGAGGGACAGGAAAAGGAATAGAGATAAGCAACGAAAGAGAGAGAGGGAGAGGAAGAGGGAGAGAGGGACAGAAAAAGGAATAGAGATAAGCAACGAAAGAGAGAGAGGGAGAGGAAGAGGGAGAGAGGGACAGGAAAAGGAATAGAGATAAGCAACGAAAGAGAGAGAGAGAGAGAGAAGGTAGAATGCTAACTTGAATCACTCGCACTATCCATCCAGCACTACACGCCCTCGCCATTCTAGGCTATCCAAGTCCTCCCAGTAAACTCCTGTAGCGATGATCTACCGCCTGTTTTACTTCTTTACTTTTACCCGGGTAAACAAACATAGGTCTAAGAGTTCGGCAATTAGTCGTGTTTTACTATGCTATTTTATATAATCTGTACCTGCAAACCTGCGAGAGAGAGAGAGAGAGAGAGAGAGAGAGAGAGAGAAAGAGTGAGAGAGGAAGGGAGAGAGAGAGGAGAGATTGAGAAAGATGGGAGAGAGAGAGAGAGAGAGAGAGAGAGAGAGAGAGAGAGGAAGGGAGAGAGAGGAACGGAGAGAGGAAGGGAGAGAGAGAGAAGAGATTGAGAGAGATGCGGGAGAGAAGAGAAAGAGAGAGAGAGAGAGAGAGAGAGAGAGAGAGAGAGAACGTACGACAGGGAGAGACCGTGGGAGAGATCGTAGAAAATAAGAGTTAGAGAGAGGAAACTTGGCAAAGTTAAAAGTAGGTGAAACAGAGATGGAAGTGGGAGAGATAGATGGAAATAGTCGCCGGCAGACAAAGGAAGATAAGAGAGGAGAAGAAACAAAGGGGCAGAGAAGAAACTAGACATAACAACGATGAGAAAGGAACTGATGCCAAAGAGAAAAGATGTAGTGAAAAAGAATGGAAAGTAATAGGAAGGAGGAGAGAGAGGACACCAAAGAAGAGATTGGCTGGCTGTGATATCTGGGGAAGTTATGAGAAAGCAGCAAGCTGAACAGAGCACCGAGCTCTGCCCGACCAACTAGCTGCGTTTACTGTATATCTCTATAGTATTGCATCTTTTAAATCTGAATAAACGAAATGTACCAGACTAAAATAAATCGAGAAATCAGAATGCCCTAACTGAAATACATACTACTACAAAAAACTCCTTTCCGGTTGCGCGGAAGAGACCTCGGTTAGATATACACTTCAGTTGTTATTTTTACAAGTCACTGAAACACAGAATTGCGCTCAACGTTGCAAAATATTTTATTTCTTCAAATTAAAGCGAGCTAGCTTACTTCGGAAAGGAAATAAGATTCTAGGAAGTTCCATGATTGCATAGACTGACTGAGTGAGGTGAGCAAAGTTAACAAGAGTGACTGTAGGAAAATTAGCAACAAAAAAGATACTGGAGCAAGAAATATGCAAGAAAGAGTTAAGCCTTTGCACCTTTGTAAATAATAATAAAGTTAGAGATTAAAATAGTAATGAGGCGACCTGAAGAATGAGATGAGAAGCAACCATTTGAGGGCAGTCATTATGTACAAACAACGCAGAAGAAAGGCAATCGTAAACCAGACACACAAAACTCAATTTACATCAAGGCAGGATTAGTCCAAGTCAAACAGATGACAAGGAGGAATTGTACATTCTTATGGAAGAGGTCACTTGGTGACGACAATTTCAAAGACGGGGTCAACAGAGAGAAGGTGCAGATAATTATTAGATTTGCAGATAATTATTAGATTAAGTGTGAATAGATGAAGACATCTCGAGTTTGAAGGGGTCGCTAAAGAGACTCGGAGAGTGGCGGAATGGAAGAGAAGCCGGATGATTGTCGTCTTTTCCGTCTTCTGAAGTCATCAGCAAATGCGGAGAGTCCTCGCAGGCACGACTGGACTCAGTGTTCGAGGCTGCGGCCTCCAGATCGGCTTCCACTCCACTCAACTCATCCTCTTCCATTCCCCGCATCCCTCCTCCATCTTCATCTGAGGAAGATTGTAGCTGTCTCATGATCTGATTGAGGTTGTTGAGTCGAAGAGGATGGTGGTGTGAAGAAAGACGAGGAGGATGAAGTGGGTGAGAGGGAGCAGAGGGAGGGGGAGGAGAGTGGCCATGACTCGCTATCCAGTCATGGTGCGAGGAGGGGCCAGGATGGGCTGCAGAGGAGGTCGAGAAGGGGTAGTCCACCGAGTAGTCCGGTCTCTCCTTTCGGCCGATTCCAATGATGGAAGCAGCGTAAGGCTCTTCATCCAGACTGCCGGAACACACTCCCACATCAGAGCGACTGCAAAGTACAAATCGTTAATGAGGTTGTCATAAAAGAAATTAAAAGAAGACAGAGAAATAGAGAATGCATAAATGGAGAGTGGAGGAGAGAGGAACCTGGAAGGGAAGGGTCGTTGTTGTTCAGCCGAGAGAAGAGCACTCTCCCTTGAGCGGAGGGAAGCAGAGTCTCTTTCGTCTACCTCGTTGATTCTGTTGAGAGCAGCATAGACCGGCCCGTTACTCCTCTTTCGACTCCTCTCTGCCTTGTAACTCGGAAGATCCTCTTTGAATTTGATGGTTCGGCTGGCCTCTGGAATCGCATCGGCTACGGATTTCTCATCAGATGCGAGTGGAATGTCGAGATGAGAGCGGCGACGGTAGCAGACGAGAAGACACATCAGCAGCAGCACCAGGCACACCCCCACCTCAACAACAGACACATCAATATTATATATAAATATACAATACAATATATCAGTCAACACCCTCCCAAAATTAGTGCCAAAATTGCCTGTAATGTGTTTATAATTGCAACACTTACGGTTGGTTCAAATGTAAGTGAATGTGTATCTAGTCTATAAAAACTCTTTTTCAATATAAATGAACTGTTAAAATAGATAAAACTAGACCGCAAGGAGGATGATGAGGAGAGTAGAGGTATCTAGTGCCTTGCCAACAGCGAGAGAGGGAACGACGATGGGAGGAGCAGTGGACGGGGCGGGGCCTCTTCTCTTCTCACAAGCCTCGCCTGTCCAGCCTGGGCCACACACACAACGGGAAGTTGTGGTGCAATCTCCGTGGCCAGAACAGGCAAGGGCCACGTTGCTGGTGGGGCAGGTCACTGGAGAGGACACCTGAAAACGCAGAGGTTAGCGGAGCACTAATACATAATTAAACTATGCAAATCACCAAATTTTGGGCTAGATTAAACTAACCCGTCTTTTTTTAACGAATATTTACAGATTTCAGTTGCGTCCAGACGTAGTAATTTAGTAATTTAGCACTATAGTAAATTAATAATATTCAAAACAATAAATAGTAGAATAACCTGAATGATTTCAACACACGAAGTGCTGACACAAACTCGGCCCGTGCCACAGGAAGAACCATCTGCCACCATCCCCACGCTGTCCACCACAATCTGCAGGTATTTACATTCACATTGATCTTAACAACTCGTCGTATATCAACCTTGCATTGAATATTCTCTCCGTCGTTGACGAACTGGGATGAGAAAGAACGGTTGCCGATGCGAGCATGGACATCTCCGCCCTGCACAACGAAAGACCATCCATTCCCTCTCTCTTTCCTCCATTTCAACCTCGTTCTCTCTCCTCCATTTCAACCTCGTTCTCTCTCTCTCTCCTCCTCCTCCATTTCAACCTCGTTCTCTCTCTCCTCCACTTCAACCTCGTTCTCTCTCGCTATCGCTCCTAGATTTCAACCTCATTCTCTCTCGCTCTCCTCCATTTCAACCTCGTTCTCTCTTTGGCCTCCTACCAACCTGGCAATGTAGTCTCCCGCACTTCTGATCATGAACAGTGCACGCTCCATCTCCGCATCCAGCCAGGACAGTAGTATCCGTGTTCAAATGGAAGCATGCCTCGTGGGCAGGCTCCGCCCTCTCCCCCCAGATGGCCCTGCACTGTCTGAAGGTGTCTGCGCACTCTCCCCTCCAGCACTGCCCCGCTCCTTCCGCCCTCCCCCTTTCTCCCCCTCCACACGCTGTTCCATCCACAAGGTGGCCATCAGCAGGACAGTCCCCCGATCGGCCATCGCACACTTCAGACACGTCGCAGAGACCACGAGAGGCACGGCACTCCGTTCCAGACGGCAGAAGCTGCAAGCATAAAGGGGGGAGATGGGAGAGAATGAGAAAGACAGAGAGAGAGAGAGAGACAGAGAGAGAGAGAGAGACAGAGAGAGAGAGAGAGAGAGAGAGAAACCTGGCATCTGGAACAGCAAGGTTGGTGTGCTGCACACTGGGCATGTGCCTTAAGGGTGCAAGTGAGCGGGTCACAGCAGGGGTCGGCGCAGCTTTCTCGCCCTCCGCAGTCGCACTCCTCTGACCCGTCTACCACTCCGTTGCCGCAGGCTCGTAGAGTTGACTCCTTCAACGACTACAATATGGTGAAACGGATAGAGAAAAAGAGGGAAAATTAGAGAGAAAGAGAGGGAAAGAGAGAGGGAGATGGAGAGAGAAAGAAACCTGGAACGGTTTGTTGAGCAGGCATCGAACATGGCCAGACTGCCAAATGGCCTCCACTCTTGCCACGCTGCACTTCGAGAACTGCCATGCGAATTCCCCGCCAACCGATCTTGAATTGTCAAAAAATGTACAGTTCACGTCTTCCGCCCATGATTGTTAGTTTACATGATACAATTTAAGAGATAATGCCGAACACGGCTTTCTCGGTGAAACAGCAGACAAACCCTGGCTTGGCGTTCATGACACAATTCGGACAAGCACAGGATGAAGAGTCGTGATCCACGCCGAGGATGTGCCCCGTGGCCTGGGCTGCCAGCTGCCCACTCCACACTCCCGACACAGAACCAACACTCTGCAAGTGCATTACTTCCTCCTTAAATCAACCAACATTCATATACCAAATAGTCTTCAATGAATTTTACGATTAAGAAGGAGGATTCTATTACTTCTTCCCTGAAAGTTAAATCGGCTTCAATGGTCGTTGGATCTCTGCCCAAATAGCAATTCAACTCATCTCAGAGTCCTTCTCAGATTGCGCTTCGTTTAACCGCAGCCAATGAATTAGCACAAATGATAGAGAGCGCTGGACAAGGCGAGAAGCAGAGAAGAAACTGGCATTCCCTAGGGGCATTTAACCCTTTGGCCACCGCCCTACATGCATCATGGATTTTACCATGCCGACAGATGCTCTCAACTCCCCCGAGCAATATCCATCCAGTCCCTTTCAGGCATCAATCTAAGGGCCAGGATCCCGACGTTACAGACAATTCGCCTGATTATTCAATTTAGCGTCAAGCAAACCGAAACATATTTTCATCCCACGAAGAGGAGTGTCATCGTACCACATATTCCCCGCAAGCGACCAGAGCCGGTAAATGGCCTTTTTGGGCCGGCCCGGCTCGAACGATTTCCGGGCCCTAGAATCTTCGGCCCAGCCCGGCCCGTTTGAACCCGCTTTTCAAAAATTTGGGGGGAAAAAGTCCCACGAGCTAGAGTATTTTGAAATTCAGAATTTTTCATGCTGCTACGAACATTCATCTTAATGTATAGAAGAAAAATTATAGGGGGAAAAATAAAGAAAGTTTTGCACTTATTGATGCCACCAGTCGAGCTGACTGGACGACATCCTGTGCTTATCGGGCCCAAACGGGCTTGCGGGCCGGCCTACCTTTTTTGGGCACGGCCCGGCCCGGGCCCTGGGAAGTTGGGCCGGGCTAGGCCGGGCCGTTACCGACTCTGCAAGCGACAGCTATTGAAGTCCCACTTTTTTGTTCAACGCGCAGAATAAAAGTACATGAAATTAGCTATAAAGTAAGATCCTTTAGAGGAAATAAGTCTGGCAGTCTCATATCACAACGCGAGAAAAACACTAGAGCGCCTTTCGTAGTACTGCAGGCCGGCAAGCGTGCGGTGACTGGGTGACATTGGTTGCTTTTTTTCCTCGCATTGAACCACAAAGTGGTAAATTTCGTACGCAAAACGTTTGGGACCGTACTTTAGAACCACATTTTGTTCACCGAATCGGTCACGAAAAAAAATGTAAGCCCTCTTCAGTAACTGTCGAATGATTAAACTATAATGCGCTAAAACAAAATTTTAACCCAGTTATAATGAAATCAATTTTTTTAGATAACAGCAGTGCAATAAAAAAAATAAAATGCGGTCAAATTCCTATTAGATTTCATATCGAAAGTCAAGCGGATGGAGTAAGATAGCAAAAATATAAGACTGGAATATATGCTCAACGAGACGATTCCTTAAAAAAAAAGAATTATAAAGTGATGACAGCGTTAACTTTTCCGCAGCAACAATTCCTGAATATACAAACCTGGCATACTAACTTGAACGCGCGAGAGAGAGAGACAGAGACAGAGCGAGAGAGAGAGAGAGAGAGAGAGAGACAGAGACAGAGCGAGAAAGAGAGAGAGAGAGAGAGAGACAGAGCGAGAAAGAGAGAGAGACAGAGCGAGAAAGAGAGAGAGAGAGAGACAGAGGGTGAGAGAGAGAGAGAGAGAGAGAGAGAGAGGAGTTAGAAGATGAACCTTGACCACAGCCGCTGCCCGCGCAGTGCAGACGCTTTGAAAGGTTGAGGTCGTCGCTTCGTTGTTTGCGAATTTACCGCCGGTGAAGAGAATCGTCGCATCCTTCGCTGGAAAAGTAATGTCCCCGATGATACTTAGAAAGCAGAAGAGAAAAACGAACGAATGTTGTAGATGTGGCCAGCAGCATAATCAACCAGTCCAGCCAGGGTCTTGGAGGAGTCGGCGAAGAGGTCAATCCTCTGCACGTCCAACCACATCTCCATGTAAACTACGCACAACTTCACATTCAAACTCCTCTGCAGCATCTGAACAACAATGCTTTCATTACCACAATACACTTACCTTTCCTTGATGCGCTTCACATTAGGGAATTTTGAACCCTCAGTCAAGGCGCCCAAGAGAATCGGGGGGTTATAATATTTCCTATGTTTCAAATGTCTGAAATGTTCATTTGTAAAATTCGTCCCAATTTTTGGAGTCTGCATGGCAATCTGGGGCATATTAAAACAAATTTTTCATGTTCCACCTGTTTCTGCCATGTAGGTTATGAGAACCCAATGGACGCGTTCTCTACATTGAAGGAATTAAAAGAGAAACCTAGAAATTCTAAGCCTTAGCTCTCGATTTCTCCATCCCTTTCCATTCATTGCTTGCCTTCTCTCTACTTAGTCTCTGGAAGGGGGCTCATGGGGGAACGATGGGCGATAGCATCAGAAGAACAGCCCCGCGGCCTTTACCAATCGAACAGAAGAAAGCCCTCTTCCATAGATTCCATTTCACTCCGAACCAGAAGACAATCACGACAACGGGCAAGCATAATAATATAAGAAAAACAAACCAGGTCGGCCGTGTTGATGGCATCAAGAATATAAGTGATAGTAGACAATTCGTCCGAGCCATGTTCTCTCATCTAACAAGAACAGTAATTACATTACATTTGAATTAAAGTGTTTCACTTAATTGGTGAATAGCTTAAGAGAGGAATCGGAAAAGATAGAAAAGTGCCTGACAAAATGATAATCAGCAATGAGAGCGAGCTCGACATGTTTGGCCTGCTTGGCCGTGTCTCTGCGGTGTTTGTGCTGAATTCGCTGTCTTCCGGGCATCTCGCTCTGAACCCATTCATTCATCAAGATATCACTTAATATGAAGAGCCGAGACAGCCAGCTGCTATTACAACAATGTCTCTTCGTCCCATTCCAGCTCTTTTTCTGACTGAGGTAGCTTAAGAAAAGCACAGCAACGACGATTGAAACAACAACAACTACAAGACAAGAAATTAGACAGACGTAAAGATGCAGAGATAAGAAGGAGAGCTAAAATCAAGAGAACGGGAGTATTGGACGAGATGGGCTGCTGCCGCCAGTGGGGATCATTCATCATAACTGGAACTTGACACATTCAAGGCGACAGAGAAGGCAGAGAATGAAAGGGAAGAAAAGCAAAGGAGAGATAGAGAGAAGCAGAGACACATACTAATAGAGAGAGAGATACGCACAGACAGACAGGGAGATAGCGAGAGAGAGAGAGAGAGAGAGAGAGAGAGAGAGAGAGAGAGCGGCAGCTGGCATCTCAGCTGCAGTGTTCACGTCTTTCTTGGCCATTTCGGAAATCCCATAAAGATTTTGAGTCATCAAATGGAGGAGAAATCAAGTGGATCTGCATGGAATGAGAAAAGAACGAGGAAGTGCAAGATGCCGAAGGGGGAAGAGCTCACCTGGAGGAGATGAGTAGCGGCCATGGCGGGGAGGGCGGAGGAAGTCCCGCAGTTAGCAGCCTGTGGCCAGCGTGCGCGATAGAGGACGTGGGGATGTCTCTTCCCTCCCTGGTCTCCACCATCGAGAGGGTGCAATCCCCACACAGAACCGTTCGAAAGTGCCAAGATTCCACTGCAATCCATTCGTTATAATCAAGGAACTTAACCACTAGAAAACACATGTTATTTGTTGTCTTCATAATGATGCCCTTGTTATAGCCGAAACTAGAAAAGAAAACCGACCGCAACCCGTGACAAGAAGAGAATGCAGCGAACGATTCATGGTCACCGGCAACAATTCCTTGGTAGTAACAACGCTCGATAGTCGTGGTTACTCCGTGCTCGCCATTTGTATCCAACTGAAAAATCTCACCAGTCATAGCATCTCTGTTTCAAAGGCAGCAAATGTCCAAGAGAGCACTTACTTTATTGAAGATGGTCTGATTGAGAATGAGATGGTCATTTCTGGAAGCAACGATCTTCAGCCTGCCGAGAGTTGAACTTCTGATCACCACAGTTATTTGTTCGTAATGCTCGGTCCCACGTAGAAAATAATTACGAGTATCTAGAAAAAAAATCACTTCGCGTTGCTAGCGGAATTTTCAAACCTTTTTTTGCTTCGGTTTGAACTAGCAAACAAGCTGTCTGTTCAAATGCATAATCCAGGAACGACCAAAGCACATACCAATTCCTATTCTGTCACTCTTCTCTCTTATTTGGAAAGGATGCACGATTTCGAATTCGCCATCACGTAGACTGTCGATGAAAGCTTTGTTCGCTGTCGTTTGGCGGAAGTCGACTGTAAAGTTTAGTGGATATAAATAAGAACACATATATGCAACTGATAATGAAAATGTACGAAATAAAGATAACCGTGCTTACCACGAGCAGATACCAAACCAGTGCAGAGAAGAAATAACAAGAAATTCATCTCGGCAACAGGACCAGACTCCCTAGCTATCCGATCTCGACTTACGCGACTGCGGAAGCGATCGGTCAACCATGAACTGCAAGGAAGGGAGAGAGAGAATGTGAGAGAGACCGCGAGAGAGAGAGAAAGAGAGAGAGAGAGGGAGAGAGAGAGAGAGAGAGAGAGAGAGAGAGTTGAACATGCACTCCGATGCGTCTTCTCGCCTCCAGAAGCAAACAAGTACGACTCCATGCTTTGGCCCCTCTTCTCCGGCTTTCTCTCTCTCTCTCGCTCTCTCTCTCCCGCTCTCTCTCTCTCTCTCTCTCTCTCTACCTAAAGCCGTCTGAAGAAGCGCCTTGACGGGCAAATCGGATGAAAACGAGGTGTGGAAGCAGAAGCGAGTAGGAAGCAGTGAAAGGGAAAGAGAAATGAATAGACCAGAAGGAAGACACATCAGGACAACGGCCGATGGTGGTGGGCAGCGGCAGAAAAGGGAGATGGAGAGAGGAAGAGAGAGTAAAATAGAGAGAGAGAGGAAGAGAAAGTGAGAGAGAGAGAGAGAGAGAGAGAGAGAGAGTCTGAATGAACGCGGCTGCAGCTCCAGGCACCACTCCCTCTCTGATTGCCACGCCCACCCTCAGCTACTCTCTCAACTCCCATGGATCATTCAAGCACACCCTCAACTTATTCAATACTAATTCAGGAATGAAAATCCCACGTCATGTTAGAATGATACGTAAACCAGGGCAGAAAGCCCTCACAGCCTCATTTCCCACGCCCAACATTTCACACTGTTTGCGACTATTCAACAAGGGATATTTAAGGGGTGTTTCTCTAAGAATGATACCCCTTTCAATATAGCATACAGAACGGTATATTTAAGAAATGGGAGCTTTTTCTAACAGGTTTTTACTTTATATATGCAGTCATCGGTGGTACTTTTGTAATGCATTTGTAGGTCCGTTTTGCATATACATTCATGCCAAATGCAAAATCGGGAGTCAAATATCAATTGAAGAAGAAGAAGCGCCCTCGTATTGAGGCGCCTCTCTCAAGGATTTTGAGAATAGGCATAGGGGCCTATAAGCGGGCAAATACGATATTTATAGATAATATTTTCTCGGATTTCAAGCGGCAAAAGGACAACGAATATACGACCTGATTTGTGCAGAAATGCGTACATAGTAAATAAAGATTTATATATAGCAAAGAAACTTAAATCAAGAAGGTAAAATGGCAGTGATCTCACTCCAGAGTTGTTGCAATCTAGCAAAGAAAATGGCTGAATGCTCTGACTTATTATACAAAGTTTAAATAGTTGCTAATTCCAATCTTCCCTAAGGGTAAACTTCGAGAACGATGCAACAATATGAACCCATGTTCTCCTAACGATTTCACAACCCTCAAGGTTATTTACCTAACGAGATGTTCATGAATTCGTTCACGGGGAGGGGAAGGGGGGAATCGCGAAAATAACAAGTTTCAAATCAACGAAATTGGAAAAGAATAAAACATGTAGCAAAAGCTTCAAAAGTTTCAAAAGTTGCCGCCCCTCCTCTTATTTTTGGACCATTGCCAATGCCTCTTAATTACCGTATCCCTGATAAACAATTAGATGTATGAAAAGTGTATGGCTGTAGAGAAGATGAACTGCACGTCGCCGGAGCGAAAATTTGCCTGTTGGTATTTTAACCCGTATCTTAGTGAAAAGTGTGAAAAATTGTTGACTGTTTATTTCCTTATTGTTTATTTGATATGGAGAGGATTTGAATGGGATGTCAGTTGAGAATGGCATCGCTGGCAATTCGCTCGCTGTCGCGGGCAGTGACTGCCGGCACGCGGTCAATCTCCACCTCCGCATGCCGCCCTTCCAAGCAGGACGACATTATGGAGAAGTGGCCTGCCGAGAGTCAGTTATCTTCCAATTTCAAGTCCGGACTTTGGTGTGGTTGATTTGATTTTTTTAAAAGCTGTTATGGAATACTTGAATACTTATGCTCGTACTATAAAATAATGACATTATTTAGTTTTGATTTAATAGAGCCTCTCAAGGGTTCAGTAGTACCTGCCCTAGATGGAATCTAGTTTTATAGCGTGGTCGTCAATCCACGTAACAAAACTCAATACTTAGAAAAAGCTTTATATTTTATTGCTCGCGTTTTTTGCGTTTAATTACTTTAGCGTGTCCAAAAGTCGCATTTTGTGTATTAGATTTATACCCAATTTTAACATTTGAGAACCTTTTAAAGATCTGTGTGTGAGTTCAACAATACGAAAGGTAGTGAATTATATTCTCCATATGTAACCGTCTTTTAAAATCCAAATTTAGACCCTATCTGTTTCGATGAAAGTTTTCATAATTTAGATAATTTGGATTTAAACATAAAATTTTATCCTCCAGGTTTTCTATAGAATAGCTACCTGAAATTTTTAATGAAACTTATTGTGTCTTTGATTGATGTCTTATTTGGTTACCAAATTGAAGGCACCTAAGGCAGGTACTAGTATGACGCTCCTTAATAATTACGGAGAGGCTCTCTTACATGTTAATCCGCATTTAGTTCAACAGGCCTGTCATTCTTTTATGCTTCATCCAACGAATAATTAGAAATTTTTTAAGAGTTTGACAAGCACTTCATCGACTATCTCAGCCGCCCGGAGATTGACGGATGGGAAGTCAGGAAGGGTAAGCCCATGTCGTTTGTTTTTGAAACGGTTCGTTAAGTAATCTATCAATGTTCCTTGGTTACCGCAAGAGTAAATATTCGTTTCTCTAATATTGGGGTGGTCCATGTGCCGTGTTAGGGGGGGGGGTACAAAGCCAAAAAAGCCCTTTTTGCGGTCAATCACTCCATTTATTAGGAGAAAATGCCTTTAAGCAGGCAAAAAAAAATTTCCTGTGCAGCCCAGGGAGGTGCAGCAAGCTTTTGCCTGACCGGGGGTTTAGAACGGCGCATGCACCGACCTTGTTCAGCATGTCCCTTCCGACCTGAAGTCTTGCACAAAACCTTGTTTTGTTCAACACTGCCCCTCCGGCTCTAGGAATAAATGGGTTGCCGGATGGTTTTCGAGTGGGGTAGGTTAAAAATGGGATAGCAAACAGAATAAATGCCACGCCGATTGCTTGGGGAAGCTTTATGGGATAGGGATGTTATCACTGGAAATGCTAGGAAGGTAGAGTTAAATACAATTTGTACGCGAGAATCTAGGTGGCGTATGGCTCCGGGAGGCTCAAAATCAGGACGGTTCTGTAAAATAGACTAACTTTTTAAGCCTAGGCGCGAAGCGTTGTGGGGATAGTTCAAAAACCAGTTTTCCCCCTTATTCTCTCGGTTTTCTGGGAAAATTAGCTGAATTTGTGTAAGAAAAAAATCTCTTCAAATACAGAGCGGGGTAATTCAGGGGCCACCAAAACAGGGTGTAATACCGGAATCCGGCAACCCTTTTATAGCCTGCTCCGTCTCACATAGTCCAAATTAGTCAGTGGTCCAAATATAGTCCAAATTCTTGGTCGTAACACTCAGGTCCAGATCCTTTTTCAGTACTGGTTGTGTTAGAGTTTTAACTTACAGATTTCCTAATGGGATTCCTTGGATGTGAGAGTGGAATGTTGAATGCTGATAGCCACTGCTACTTGCAGCTCTGACCGAGCTCCACGACTACGATGTGATCCCGGACCCGAAGGTGGTGGAGGCTGCTCTCCGTGCTTGCCGCCGTGTCAACGACTACGGCCTCACCATCCGCTTCCTCGAGGCCATCAAGATCAAGTGCGGAACAAAGAAGAACCGCGAAGTCATCTACGGCTACATTGTTCAACAGGTCACGAGCTCTTATCATTTTTTAAATGATAACATAGGTAAAGTACTATTTTCTCCTTCATCATACCCGGGTTTATTACCCTCCTCACCGCTGTCCAAGGGATACAATAAGTATTGAAGAAACAATTTCTGAGAAGAGCGAGGTAACCATGAACAGTGCCTTGGAATGATCCTGCGGAGGTGGAGGGCAATCTAGTCTTTCCAATTTCCTTGATTACTACAGGAATTGGCTTGATGGCGGTCCAGTATCAAAAAGTCAAAACGAATCGAGTACAGAGAGGTTCTCGGTAATGGGGAACACGAAAATTAAGTTTATATTATTATTTGTCATTAAAAAACAAGTTGCAGTCGTTAGGAGTTTTTGTTCCCGGCTTTCCCCCCTCCCCCCTCCCCGGGTTAAATTCCGACTTATCCCTTGGATTTTGTTTAGAAGATTACACCCTCGAAAGCAGTGCGGGACAAAATCGGCTCATGCGCCGAAACCGTGCTGAACCCCCCGGAGAAAAGTTTCTGCCTGGAAAATGGCATCTGCCCAACAACTATGATTTTTGACCGAAAGTTTTTTGGCTTTTTTCCCCCGTGGCCTGGAATCGGACCTTGTTCAATACTATTTGAAAACCGGTAGGATTTAAAAACCTGTTGACTAAATAGGAACTCAGTTGAGTTGGAGGGGATTAATTTTTGGTTCTAAATTAAATGTATATGAATTAATATTTTGTATTGAAGATCAAGCCGGTGCTTGATGAGCTGGGAATCAAGACTCCCGAGGAGCTCGGATACGACAAGCCTGAATTCTTCATTCCGCAGCCGGAATACTGGTGGGAGCGGAAGTGGTATGAGGAGTACGGAATGGACAAGAAGATGGGCTTCCAATACTGAGAAGCCATTCCTTGTAGAGTGTAAGATTCTATAAAAGGTGCATGCCACTTTGTTCTTCATTCGAATGCAGACTAGCCAAGTAAATATTCCATTGGTGTGTCGGTTGCAGACTGTTTGATTCTTGTAGAATCGTGCTTTATTCAAAGAGTGGAAAGAACAGCAATGAAACAGGAGAGGGAAGGGAGAATTACGGATTGACTGCCACCGCTCTTCTTCTTGGAATTACGAGTAGTCTTCACTAAGAGTACAGTTGCATCGAAACATTGTCATGTACAAACACAATGAAGAAGAACAACAAATGGTAGATTAACGGTGCTGCGGGTTGATGGGAGCGGTGAAGGCTTCGGCTGTCATTGGACGATTCCTGCAAGAAGAGAAAGTGAGGGGAGACGAGGGAAAGGGTGTGGAGGAGATGATGCAGTTAGGTGGAAAGGGGGTGCGAGAGGGAGGGGAGCATTGACCTTCAAGGAGAGGGAAGCCTCATGAGAACTTGGATCCGTCGTCGGTGGTGAGACAGCCCGCGCCGAGGCCGAAGCCCACTCCCTTCGGGCCGTACTTCCGTCCGTGGCACTGCTTGCAGTACAGCTCAGCATCGTGGGGAGCAACTGTGCACGAGTCAAGCAGCTTGTTGCACATGTCTGCAACACTCCCCCTTCCACCAACCATGTCTCTCCATCTCTCTCTCTCTCTCTCTCTCTCTCTCTCTCTCTCTCTCTCTTCCAACCTTGGGCAGTTCATTGAATAATATTGGGTTGTGTTAAGAAGGAAGAGACAGGACAGGATCACTCTTAGGAGACAGGCAGTTAGTGCAATTGAGTGGAGAGTCGGAGACTGACGTCATGTCCACCTCCCGGTTCCCGAATTGCTCGCCGGTGTCCATGGTGAGTGCGCCCGCTCCGATTCCGAATCCGACTCCCTTCGGCCCCCAGCGACGGCAGTGGCACTGCTTGCAGTACAACTCAGCCAGGTGCTCGTTGCAGGTCATCGAGTCCAACAACTTGTTGCACATCGCTGCAAGGATTCCCTTCCTTCATCTCTCTCTCTCTCTCTCTCTCTCTCTCTCTCTCTCTTCCTTCCTCGTCTCTGTCTCTATGCTAAGACGCGAAAAACTGGAGAAGGAAGTAAGTAGTAGAGGGTGAAACTGTTCAAAACATGCAAGATTATACGAATCACTCTACTCATTTCATCCAGTTGTATGAACTTCGTAAACATGGTAAATTTTAAATATATGTAGCTGAAAAGAGAGAAAAATAAGCCTGTGCATAGTGTGGTTTTCGGATGAAGTAATCCTCTCTTTTGAGCTTTGTTATTCCCTTCTTCTCTTTTCCCTTCGGTTCCAGTTTCTCTGTATCTTTCGTTCCCTCTTTTCCCACTTTTCCGGTTGTTCCCATCAAATAATCTGTTCAAGACTGATTTCAAGTGCTCCTTTCAGATAATCTTCAAGCGAGTAAAATTGCAACAGGGGGAAAGGGAGATAACGAGAGAATGGTCGTTTTCGAGAGAAAAAAGACACTTCCAGGCAGCAAATGAGAGGGAGTAGCGGAGAAGGACAATCAGACCAGTACACATTAGTTCTGTATCTTCTCAAACACAAGAGCTCAGCTTGAAGACTGGGTACAGTCAAAACTTAAAGGAGGATGATCGCCGAAAAGTGAATGCAGGCCTGTGCAGGTTCGATTTTGCCGTGGTCCTTCTGTGTAACAGACGAGCAGTGAAATTTGATGAGAGGAGGCTTCACTAGCAAGGGTTTACAGGAAACAAGACGAATAGCGGCCACCAAAGATAGCCCACGATGATCATACTCTGGAGGATTTTCTGCGAATCTTTCTTGAAGAGTCTTCGGATTTCTTACACGCGCAGCCAAACAAGGAGCACGTCGCCCATCTCTCATCTCTCCTTCACCTTCTTCTGCAATCATCTCATCCAATCACTCTCCCCTGGAGCATGTTCACTTTTCTCAGGAGGTATTTCACCTCTCCACGATGTGTTGACCCATGCGGCCTCTCCATCCTCTAAGGACCAATGGAACGATAAACAAAGTCGTACAATAAACAAAGACGGTAATCTTAACTCGCTTTCATAGAAAGCTCATTGGACCATTGGACACATATGGTGACAGGCGAGAATGAGGATAAGAAATAGTGAGAGAGAGAGAAAAAGAGAGAGAGACAGAGAGAATCAAAGAAAATGGAAGAGAGATACTAGAGAAATTGAGAAAGAAAAAGGGATACGGTATATGCTGACATTTCTGCAGATGGCAGACATAAAGCAGTTGCTGTAGCTAGCAAGAGATGGGAAAAGGGAGGGAAAAAAAGAGAGAGAGAGCGAAAGAAAGAGACAGATCTAAGAGAGAGTAGACGAGAAAGGACTACCAGAAGACTTTTTCTGAGACTGCTCCGGGCTCTTTTCTTCTCATCACTTGGAACGCGTTATTTTCCTCTAGCCTTTCAGTCGTTTACAGTCGCGCTGCGGCTTCTCTTTCTGTATCCTCTCCATCCATACTCTTTCCATCGTTATCATCGTATCAAACTCTCCCTCTCGCTATCTCCAGTATCTCTGCCTCTCCCTCTCCCTCTCGCTATCTCCCGTATCTCTGTTTCTCCCTCTCCCTCTCGCTATCTCCAGTATCTCTGCCTCTCCGCCCTGTTCTTCCCATTCTCTACCCCAATCTCTAACATTCTCAAGAGAGCCTCGTTACACTTCGCCCGTTGTCTCCAACTCATCCTTTGCCACAGCCGAAGCTGTTCTTTCTCTTTTTTTTACTATCGCGTCTCGTTATTGAAAGAAAACAGAGTAAATGAAAATTAGGTTTCGTTATGAGCAGATGTGAAGAAACCGGAAGTCGGTGACTATGTATTCTAGGTAAGTGATGAAACGAAAGAAACATTGTTAGTGTGTGTCATTGATCGAAAATGTTAGAGCTAAGTCACTTTTAAACTGGTGATTCATTTTGAAGAAGCTACTACACAAGGTTGATCTACGTGTGTAACCAAGTTGGATGTGGTTAGTTCGGACAATGAAGAAGGGACGGAATAGGCGAGAAAAAGGAAAGAAGAAGAGAGAAATGAAGAGGACTCACTGCACTTGAAGCAGAACTTGTGCCACTTGTACCCGCCCGCACTCATCTCTTCTGCTGCGTACACGGACTTCCCGCACTTCGGACACTTCGGATGCTCAATCGGCTTGAACGGCATTTTACTTGCTCGGATCTACTACTTGAACACCTGAACATCGAAGGGATTAAGTAGAGTTAGCACAGAAGTGACATCTAGTGAAGGCGATGAAGAAAGGAATCACGGACAGGGCGGAGTTGGTGGAGAGAAAAGAGAGCGAAAGAGAGAGAGAGAGAGAGAGAGAGAGAGAGAGAGAGAGAAAGAGAGAGAGAGAAGGGAGAGAGAGAAAGAGAGAGAGAGAGAGAAGGGAGAGAGAGAAAGAGAGAGAGAAAGATAGAGAAGGAGGGAGGAGAACTTGACGTGGAGAGGGAGGAATGAGTAGGATTAGATTGGGTAAGGAGGTTTGGGGGAGTGACGCTGCCGTCCCAGTCATGTTTGCATCTCGCAAATAACTGTGCTCCGATAGACGACGTGAGGCGAAGAATGAATTGTTCAAGAAGGGTGCTTGGGGGATCAGCAAGACAGTGAGAGAAGGTGAGAGAGTGGAGGGGAAGTGAGGGGGAGTTGGAGGGAGAAGCGAGAGATAGTGAGAAGCAGAGAGGGCGAGAAACAGTGGAAAAGAGGAGGAAGAAAATATCGACCAGAAGCGGGGATCAGCGATAGCCGCGCGAGTGGCCAGCTTCTCTTTCTCAACAGGGGAGGGGCTTACGGCGTTCCCGCTCTTTCACTCCTCCTTCGCCCTCTCGTCTCTTTCTCCTTCGCTCTCTTTCTTCCTCGGTCTCTTCCGTCTCGAACTCTTTCTATCTTGCTCTCTTTCTATCTCAATCTCCTTCTTTCTTTCCCTCTCTCTTATCTCTCGCCCTCTTTCTCACTCTCACAACCCTCCTAACTTACGTCTCCTGCTCTGACTTTCTCATTCTCACACTCTTAAGTCCTTCACTGCCAGCATACATCCTCGTTCTGTTTTCCTGTGTGTTCCTCCGTATTTGATATGAGCTCCTTTATGATCCCTTCATCGCATAAAATGTAGTCAATGAACACGGGCTGAGAGCGGGTTAGATATATAGGACCCAGTGATAGAGCAAGAGGGAGAGAGAGAGAGAGAGAGAGATATCTCAGCAACGTATCGGTGGATTCTCAGCGAATGATGACAATTGATTATGACAATTGATTATGACAATTGATTACGTAATGTACATATGATTGTCTGCAGATCACCCCATGTATGCACCCCTATCATTGTTGAAGCGGGTAGGGCTGAAAGAGGGGAAGGAAGCTCTCTAACTTACTCAAAGATGATGTGAAAAGATAATCGACTTTATTATTCCATCGAGAAAAGATATGCCAGAATGAGAATGAAAATGACATTTAGCAAAGAGAGAGGAGAACGTCTGAATGAAAGTACAGTAGGAAGGTAAGGTGACATACCGTGAAAGTTACACATAAGAGTGAACAAGGACTTGCATTGCATTACAGGCATCACAAAAAAACCCGAAGATTTCTTCACTTTCCAAGGCATCGTAAAAGTATCCCTCGAAGCACAGAGCAAGTTATAAAATATCGCATGAGTAATATAATTATTAAACGTCAACAGCAGATCGATTAAAAACCTAATATTACTTAATATATTTCCTACGGCAGAAAATTGAAGAGGAAGAAAGCAAGGATTGGAAGAAGAAGATTGTCGAAAAGGGGGAGAAAGGCCTCGGCAAGAGAGAGAATGGAAGATGCGAGAATGAGAGAGAAGAAGGAAGGAGAGGGAGAGGAGCAGAGAGGTCGGAGAACGAGAGAGCACAGCAAACACGAGAGGAAAAAGGCTGTGGATCCTTCTATAGATTTGCGCTTCCTGCAAGGAACAATATATATGTATCCAACTGAAATTCCTTCCACCATTTATTTTAACTTAGACCCGCCCATTCTTCGTGAAAAAGACTTACTCTTTAATCCAGAAATGTTTTCCGCAGAGAGAGCCGACGAGAGCAGCTGCAGAATCACCGACTCCGACAGAGAGAAGACCGGAGAAATGGGAGAGATGAGGAGGGAGAGAAGGGGAGAGGAGCAGGAGAGGCATACTCATTCCACCCAACAGGAACAACGGAGTCAGCAACCATTCGTCGTCCTGCCAAGTACGAAGAATCCAGACATTTTGAGAAGAAGTGAAACCTGTTCATCCTTGAAGACGAGGAGATGCTCATTCAGAGCATTGGCCCATGGCGGCACTGAGAGACAACGAAGTTGTTCGAGAAGAATGAAGATGCACAGAAGAAGGAAGCAAGACAACTCAAGGAACCACGGATCCACCAGGCACCCTCAAATACATCTTCGCTTTTCATATCAAAATGAACAATTCCATTCTAACCCGACAGATAAACGACCGAGAGAGTCAGATGGAAAAATTTCCGGAGTCGAGAATTGCTCGTTCCAACCACAGAAGAAACAGCCACTGCGAAGGCGACCGATACGACAAACATTGCCAGCCATAACAGAAGAAGCCACCATCTAGTACTCCTGAATACGTCATATATATATATATATATATATATATATATATATATATATATATATATATATAGTGCTTAAAAATATATCTTTAAAAACACAACGTTGGAACGTGAGATGGGATGAGTACGATGGCGGCAAGCTTAGCTGGAAGCTGGAGGAGAGGAGTTCCAGAGAGGAGAGAGTAAACAGCCAAGGCGGAGGCGACAACCAGGGCCGTATAGGCTGTTGACTGCAGAGGGACAGCGGACGGCGAGGATGGGAGACAGCAACAGAAGAAGTGCCGTCGCCGTCCCCGCCACGGGACGCAGCCACTCCCAGTCCACTCCCGGCTCTCCCTCACTCGCCATGATCCACTCTACAGTACTCGACCCCCCAACCACCTACCATACACGAAACTCATTCACCACAACTCATTCGACAAAGAACTTGAAGATATCCATGCCAGGTGATTTTCAACCGATAGTGAGAATCCCCGCTCTGTCATGCCTTCCACTTCCATCTCTCATAGTTTCCTTTATCCAAGATATTCATCAATGATACAGCATATTAGCAATGTTCATACAAATCCGCTATAATAAATGTCGTTGCAATCTAAATACAATAAACAGAAATACTAGAAAATATGCAATAGGATTTGCAGAGTTGCATTTATAAGATATTTTAAGTGACATTGCATAGCAACTGTTATCGGCATTAGTAGACAGAATACACTTGCACGTCACATTTTCTTGGAATGAAACCACAGAAGAAAAGACTTTGATAGTATCTCTTCACAAGACTATTGGCCGTTTTGTTCAAATGAATTCATGCCACTCTCATTGGTCTCAAACAGGAAGGCACAACAGCGGACTCATAGAGAACCATTTTAAGAATTCACACAGTTCTATATGAAATTAAAGAGTATATTGATAAATAAAAAATATTAAGTAGAACAGTCAGAAATCTCATATATAAATCTCATGTAAATGTTCAGATCGGTGAAGTAAAATTGGAGTTGCACTTCAGATGGAACCTTCACTTCAGACGGAAGCTTCTCTCACTTCTGCTACTCTTCTTGATGCTCTCTGCAAAGATACCTTTTCGAAGTCTAATTTGCCCAGGGCAGAGCTGTTATTATAGCCGAACATACAGTATGATCCTCAGAAGGTGAAACTTACTGATGATAAATCTCTCTTGAGATAGAATTCGAATATTTTGTCTATAGTTGTTCCACCCTCCCCTGTTTTATATGAAACGGATAAATCTACGATAATGCCTTTCCTACTACCTGGACAAACCCATCTTCCCTTGGTTAGCTCTAGCATCCGCTCCAGTACAAACCCATACTCCCTTGGTTAGCTCTAGCATCCGCTCCAGTCCATCTCCATGACCACCAGCAATGCCAGAACATGCAGCTAAATACACTTCGTTGTATTCTCTTCGTAATTCCTTGAATCTCCGCAATTTCGATTTCTCTCTTGCTTTTTCATATGAAAATCGTACTTTGTCTTCATTCTCAGCTCATAATGCAACCTGTTGAATGAGGCACGCGATAGCAGAACAGCAGTCACATTTGCCACAACTGTTTGGGGGGGGGGGGAAGAAGGAGAGATGGGGAAAGAGGGAAAAGAAGGAAGGCAAGGAAGTCCGTTTCACTGTAAGGAAGAAGACAGCGGCATAAGACACGCATACCAACTTCACTGTTCTATTTCCTTCGCCTTACTATTCTCACCAAATCTCTTATCGTCGCTCTATCTCTCAATCTCTCTCTTCTCTTCTCCGTCTCTCTCTCTATCTCTCTCTCTCTCTCTGGTTTTTCACAATGTGCCTAGTGAGGCTGGAGCGGGATTCCTAGCCTAATTAGGCAAACGCCTCCCTAGTCTAGGCAGTTTCTAGCCTAGACGTTTTTGGTGCGCAGACCGTATGTTTTGGTGCGGCAACGATTTGTAATAGTCATCCTCGAGTTGAAAATGAAAATAAAGCTGAAGTACTGCTTTTTCGCTACAACATGTTTGCTTGTGTTTCCGTTTGTAATTCATGTTTTGTTTGAGGATTCTGCGTTCGTTATGACGACGCAGAGGGAGAACGACTAGTTTATCGACACGCCAAGCGGGTATGTTCACTTTTTTGCCACATTTACCTCGAGGTAAGTAAACGCTAAATTTAACGTTAGTCTTATTTTCTTCTTATTTTTAGGATAATTTGGGCCAAGTGCCAGTTGGGCCAAGTGCCAGTTGGGCCAAGTGCCAGTTGGGCCAAGTGTCATTGGGCCAAGTGCCAGTTGGACCAAGTGTCATTGGGCCAAGTGCCAGTTGGACCAAGTGTCAGTTTGGACCAAGTGCCAGTTGGACCAAGTGTCAGTTTGGACCAAGTGTCACGCCGTACAAGTAAGTTAAAGTTCTCCACTTTCAACATCTTTCACTCGATGCTTTCAATTTCAGTAAGGATGCAACGTGCGAAAAGTTGACTGGCGATGTTTCGTACGACAAGCGGCCGCTGTGCCTCGCGGCGAACTTTCACACGACTTCGCCGCCGCCGTTATGCCTCCTCAAGGAGGCATAACGGCATTTAATGTTGACATATATCATTATTTGCATGCCGTATAAAGTTTGCTACATGTGCCAAATAAGGCAAAACTTGAACCCTAATTAGGGTTTTGGTCGACCAAATATGGCAAATCCAGGAAGGGTCCTAGGCTCCGCTCCAGCCTAATTAGGGTCATTGTTGAAAACCAGAGCTCTCTCCCTCTTTCTCTCGCTCGTCTCATCTCCACCTCTCTCTTTTCAACATATGTTCAACCTTTCTTATTTGCAACGAGCCGTGAACAATCACCTGGGTACACTTATGAACATAATACATCGCAGCTGAAATTAAAAGCACGGCAGTGATTTCAGGATTTCACGCATTTGCAACACTCCAGCACCTCCCACCATCTCTCTCTACCTCCCATCTTCCTCGCTCGTCCTATCGTTCTCTCTCTCTCTCTCCCTCTCTATTATTATCTGCTCCCTCCACCCCCCAACCCATCCCTCTGTCTCTCTTTTCCTCTCTCTCTCCTTAACACCTCCTCGGTGGTTCTCTGAGCACTTCCCCGCATCAGCGTCGCGCTGCCTTCCATTCCGTACGTTTGGAGCAAAGCCGTTGATATGGGCAACGGATGGCAGGCGCACCCCCTCCCCCTCTCTCCCCCCTCCCCTCTCCCACTCCTTTTCTCTCCCCCCCCCCCCTCCCTTCCCTCTCTCCTTTTCTCTCCCTCCACCTTCGTCACGAGTAGCTTCCCTCTTACCACACCTATCCTTTCTATTCAAGGAGAGTAAAATCATCCACATCGTGTCCGCTTCGTACCTTTTTTGGCACTTCTCTATGAGAGGTGTCACTGTTGTTGCTGAAACGACATCCCACCTTATCTTTACCCTCTGAACACCTTCAAGCCCATCATCTTGTCCTATTTCAATGTTTGCGAAGTTGTAACCGCCCTGCCCTCTCGGTATGCCAATGGATACGAATTCTAAACTGGATTGCCCCTCTCCTAGAGAACGTTCTCCTTTCCTTCACGTTTCTTATATTCACATTCGACAAATGAACAACGCATCGCCCAGCATTAGCTAGCTATTCCTTGCCTCTGCAGTTGTTAGACCACCGTTACCTATAATTCAGAACTAAAGAAGAAAGTAATCAGAGATCAGGATAACCATAGTAAGAGAGCGATAGAAGGAGAGAGCGATAGAGAGAGAGAGAGAGAGAGCGATAGAGAGAGAGAGGGAGAGAGAGCGAGAGAGATAGAGAGGGCGAGAGAGAGAGAGAGAGAGAGAGCGTGGGTTAAGACAGCTGAAGAACGGAGTCATCAACTATGAAGGAGAAGTGGCATGCTAGCGCTGGACTTCGTCGATTTGTTCATTCATACACA
The DNA here is from genome assembly GCA_945643635.1 of Allodiplogaster sudhausi. Lineage (NCBI taxonomy): Eukaryota > Metazoa > Nematoda > Chromadorea > Rhabditida > Diplogasteridae > Allodiplogaster > Allodiplogaster sudhausi. The sequence goes on along the minus strand of CALZFC010000043.1, from coordinate 1,203,361 downwards.
ATGGATGAGAATGGTTCGGCAACAGCAAGGAGACGAGAAATGAAATGAAACGAGGAGCGGAAGGGAAAGAGCGTACAAAGAATGGACGTTTAGACATAGCTCGGATAACGTATCTACGAAGTTCAGATCTAAAATTTAACGAGATATACTTCTCAATAATTGCACCAGAATTCCATCCTAAGTTCTATGTTTGAGCCCAATCCCAATGCTACATAGAGTTAGCATAATAATGTAGAGACGAGAAGAGTTCTCTCTATGGTCAGCCTCGGGAAAGGAATGCAATGGAGAGCGGAACCCCTTTGATGGCCGCCATAACACCTTGTTCGTGCAAGTCGACAATTTGCAAAATTAGACCTCTCTTCCTGCGAAAATTCAATTTGGGCTACCCACTCTGTTTCTTCGATTCGAGCACCACCCGCGTTGATTTTCGAGGACCTGAGACTTTTGTTACCTGGCATAGGTTCATTCTACAGGCAGACTGAACAAGGCTATTTGATCCATGACTAGAGTCACATGAAGGAGCTATCAATAAGAAAGCAAGGCCGAAAATAAAGCAGACTACTCCAAGAAAGACAGCAATAGGAATGAGGAGGAGAGACAAAGAGAGAAGACAGAGTCAAGGCAAAGAAGACAGACAAATAGAGATAGACAGAGAGAGAGAGAAGATAAAGTGAAGGTAAAGAAGAAGGACAAAAAGAGAGAGAGAGAGAGAGAGAGAGAGAGAGAGAAGATAGAGTGAAGGCAAAGAAGAGAGGCGAGATAGGACAAGAGGAACAGTGTGGTCCTCAGCATTTGAGACAACTGGTGGTGTGTGAACTGCCAGGCATCTTCAGTAGCGTCCTCTTAGAGCGGCTGCTTTCTTCCGAGTCTCGGCACTGTTGGGCCTGTGCTCTTTCTCATTTTGTGGCAGTCGAGAGAGAGAGAGGGAGAAGAGAGAGAGAGAGAGAGAGAGAGAGAGAGAGAGAGAGAGAAAGAGCTCCGTATGAGAGAGATGAATCGAACGAATAATGTCAAGCAGTTGAAATGCAAGAGTTATTGAGAGAGAGAACGAGAGAGAGAGAGAGAGAGAGAGAGAGAGAGAGAGAGAATGAGAGAGAGGAGGAGAGAGACAGGAATAGAAAGAAATGAGAAGTGAAAAGGGGGAAAGGAAAAGCAGACGTTGGAACAGCCGAGGCTGCATAGCGGAAGCTCAACAGAATGGCCACAATTGAATTGCATAGATAGCCATTTCAGCTACTCTCTTCTCTACTACCTCTCTGCTTCTCTGTTCTCTCTCTCTCTCTCTCTCTCTCTTTCTGCCAACTCTCTCTTCTAAGTATCATCAAAGCATCACGTACAGCCATCTTCATCATCCACAACAGCTACGCCATCCTCAAAAACGGAGATACTCTTGGCCTCAGGCATCGTTGCAACATTTCACATGGCAGGGCGTCCACTTCTCCCGTTTTCTCTCTTTCTCTTTTTCCCTCTCCCTCACTATCTCTCTATCTTTCTCTCTCTCTCTCTCTATCTATCTCTTCATCTCTCTTCCATCGAATAGGAAACGACAGCAGAGATGCTCCCAAATAATCAAGTGCGTTGCATTGAAAGCGGAAGCAGAAACAAGTCATCACTAGAAAATAAGAAAGGGGAACGAAAAGAAGAGCTATAAGCGGATAAGTGGAATAACACATAGCAAAAAAACCAGTTCTTGTCGATCAACACAGTAAATAGCTTCTCACCATGTTAGAAGAGGTAGTAGAATTAGAAGAGACAATGATGTCGATGTTGTAGTCAAGAAAGGGAGGTGATACAATGTTGGATCAGAGGGAAGGGGGGGGGGGGCGCTGGTTACAACACAGAGGTAGACAGTTAAGAGAATAAAGAATGAGGAGTGAATTTAAGCAAGGGATGACCAAACGCCGGCCTAAGCGAACCTTAGCCCAGCTTATCGAACATTCTAAGACTGTGGCAAAGCATTCACTTAACCGGCGAGAGGTACAAGAAGAAACGAAGAAAGTGATAGAGAGAGCTGATCTCTGTCAATGAGAGAGATCAGAAGAGAAGATGAGTAATCACCCAGAATGAGAGGAACAGACGAGGGAAACCACCGGAGGCGAGATCCAGGAGAGGAAGCACTACTGCAGATGAAGGCAAGGCTGCAGAGGAAAGGACGTCCGGCACTGCCCCGGACACGCCCCTTCTCTACCAACGACATCCCCTCTCTCTATCTCTTTATCCCTCCCACCTCCACTCTCTATTCCATAATACAAGGAGAGAATTAGAGAAAGAAAGGAAGGAGACGGCTGTCGAGAGAGTAGGGGAGAGAGAGGAGAGATAAGGAGTGTGCCACACCCGCTCCTGCCGCATTTTCCCACTGTTTCATGCTTCATTCATACAAGTCCTCGTCGTCCTCTCAACATTACATGATGTCGTTTCATCCAAAAATAGGAAGAGAGGAAACTTATTTTCAAGGTAAAGTGTAAAGAAAAGAGAGAGATAAGGAATGGACAGGGCTGGAGGAAAGGGGAGAGTAGAGGACGATTCGCCGTCCACGGGAAAGGATGCTGCTAGCAAAGACAGAACGCGCCTGCTGTTTCGACCTCCTGTCATCTTTGCTTTCACCTCTCTCTATCTCTCTCTCTCTTTCTCTCTCTCAAGCTCTTCTCTCTTTCTTCTACCTCTCTCTCTTCTTTCCGAGAGAGTCAGCTGCTACTCTCTTCATCGGAAGCAGCCAAGCCGACAGCAGACGACCTGAGTGGCGCCTGTCGCTGAAACTGACCCAAGAGTAGACGAAGGGAAGGCAACAGCAACTGATCGGGTGAAGACCTCGCAAGACGAGAGAGAGAGAGAGAGAGAGAGAGAGAGCGAGAGAGAGATAATGGATGGAAGTAACAAATCGGAATCAGAGATGAAAAGACAGCAAAATGGTGAACGAGCGGAATGAATAGTGTCATTGACCAGAAGGGAAAGTAGACTAGGATTGTCATCCATCCGAGCTGATAGCTGGCACTGCACAAGGCAAGTGAGCGTCACTTGCTGCGAATTAAGTCCAACAAGTCCAATTTGCCAAGTTAAAAGTGATGCACGCGACATTAGCTTATAATTTGTCTGACAGTACGCCCTTCTCGATGAAAATGAGAAAGGAGAGAAGGAACTGACGCCGACTCTGCTCCCTCAGAGTGAAGAAGTGCCTGGATGAGTCGATGATCTTCTTGAGAAGGAGCTTCTCCGGCTGCTTGGAGATGTTCGAGTCTCTCGCGGAATGCAGTCAACTGCCTGAACACCACTCAATCTCATTCTCTTAAACACCTCCAACTATTCAACGAAATTAGAGGTTCCAAAAGAGATGTGGATAATAGCCAAGTCTTTCTGTTGCCTCCATCACTGCCAAGCGTCTATAGTATCCTATCCGGATTTCTTTCCCGACTGCGACAACTGCCGTGAGACTAAGGGCACACTAGCTGACTTGTCAAGGCAATCGTAATGATCAGCACGCTCTCTCACTCTGGCAGGGAGCGAGAAAGACAGAGAGAGAAAGAGAGAAAAGAAAGAGAGAGAGAGAGAGTGAGAGAGAGAGAGAGAAAGAGAGAAGAGAGAAGGCAAGGCTAGGATGCTTACCTGAGACTGTTGGTGGCTTCTGCGAGTGTGTCCTGGATGTCCCTTCCCGTCTTTTCCGCGGCCCTCGTCTCTTCGTCTGCTTCGTTTTCCTTCTGCTTCACTTCCACTTCTTTTTCTTCGTCCTTCTCCTTTTCCTTTTCATCTTCTCCTGCATCCCTTTGACCTCAATAGTCATATTTATCACTAATAAAATGAAATGAAAACATGAGGAAGAAAATGAAACCAGTGAGAATAGCTCTGATGGCAGCCATTCGCTGTTTTCTTGCATTCATCGCTGCCAATTTCTCTCTAATCGCAGCATTCACATTTTCACGTCTGTAATTGTTCATTCTTGATAAAGATTAGATGATAATGTAGAAAAGAAATGAAACCTTTCTCGCTCAGCCTTCACTCGTTCCTTGATCAATCGCCTTCGTTCCTCTTCGTTCATCTCCTTCTTCTCTGCATCTTCACTCTTCTCTTCCTCCTCTGCCTTCACAACAAATGGAATCCGCTCCGATTCAACAACCTCAAAGAGAACAATTCCATACTCATTATCACCCCATACGCTTTCAATCCCAACTGGGCTAAACACAAAGAGTGAAACTCTATCATGAATTAATATGAAAGAACATGCCTCGGGCAAAGCGGCGTGCGTGTTATCTTCGCAGTTCTTCTGGAGAGCCGCCTTTCTCAGTCGATCCAGTTCCCTTTTCTTCTTTTCAGTCAACGAGCGCTCTTCGGATACTGTAAAATCCGTACTTAATGAAAGGTAGACATCTAGAGAAATGAACGAAAGAAATTCAGAGAGAGTGCATTAAGGTGCCAAGGATAGACAATTAAGTCTAAATATTCGATAACCTTGAAGTTTGATCTTTTCAAAATCGGAGATAGCCTCGGAGGCCACCTCCAGCTGAGCACTAGAACGGTCATCCCGTTGTTGTTTCATTGTTATGTGCTGGAATCACAAGAGCTTGGCTTGTTACCGAGTTTGTCTTAAAGGACATAACCCAATTTGAAAAGGCTTGAGGAAATGTAGAAGTACACTGATACAGGAACCTTAGATTTGTGGAGATGAAGTCGGTTGACCAGCTGGTCATTTAGCATCGATGCGGCAATCGCCTTCGCCGACACTTCGGAAATCTCGCGCATGAGTTGGGACACCGAAATAGAGCAGAACAAAGAGTGTGGATGTCGTAGCGGAGAATGGGGTAAGTGAGAAGAGGAACCAACTTCATCCTGATCAGCCTCAGTCTCGCCCTTCTCTGGCTGCTCTTCTGCTTTCTCCTTGCCCCCCGCAGCCACGGCTTCTGCCAGCCGCTCCCTCCCTTCTTTTATTTCAACAGCGACATCAGAAGCCGCCTTCTCGTGGATCATCTTCATTTAACAACCCTTTTCACATTTCCTATTCATGTTTTCTTAATAAATATCATACATTACGGTCAAGGCTCTCAGCAATATGAGAGAAAAGAAACGAACGAGTATGGCCTGGAGGACGCCCATGTACTGCTTCTCCTGCTCGGTGAGGGCATCGAATGCACTCACCAACTGAGCCATCGCAGCCTTGTCAGCCTCCAATTAAAATCATCATCTACAACATCAAAAGAAGAAGGAACAAAAGTAACCGGCTCTTCCCCTCCCGAGATTCCCTGAAGAGCGGCGAGAATTCTCTGCTTCCGCTGTCGAATCGTCTCAATACTCTGCTTGACATGCTCTCTCTTCGTCACCTAAACATGTAACTAATGATATATGACCAATGAGCATATAAGACGGTGGTAACTGCTATTTGATATTCTTGATGATCGGAAAAATTTCAAAATCGGCGTTTTGATTTTATTTTTTATTTATTTTTTAATTTTTTTATTTTTGCTATAGTGAACATGAGGAATAATTCCGGGGTAAAAATTTCACCCAAACTTTATAAAAAATAAAATAAAAAATAAACAAATTTTACATGACCCACGTAAACATATATTATGAAGGAGAATGACTTACCAAATTATCATCCGGACTGGGACCCTCAGACGGTTTAGAATCGGTCATTAGAACTGTAAAGCACTATGAGAATCGCGCAATAAGAGGCAACAGGTTGAACTATTGTATACAACTACACCAGTCCCTTCGGGTTGGAGAAAATGACTGGGCGCGGTCTGCAACCAGAAGAATGATTCCATGCACAGGGAGAAAGGGAGGGGAGTAGAGGAAATAGAGAGAGAGAAAGATGGAGAAAAAGAAGGCCAGCTGCAAAGTCCACCCTCATAAGGCAAGGGAGCACATTGATCGGAGAGAGCGATGCAACGAAGAGACAGTCAAACAGATCTAAACTCGGCGCAGTGGACAACAGGAAAGTATGGAGAGTGATTGGAGAGAATGAGAGAAAGCAAAGACTGGAGACAGGAAGTGAGAGCAGAGACTAGAGAGAGGGAGTGAGCGCAGAGACTGGAGAGAGGAAGAGAGAGCAGAGACTGGAGAGAGGAAGAGAGAGCAGAGACTGGAGAGAGGAAGTGAGAGCAGAGACTAGAGAGAGGGAGGGAGTGCAGAGACTGTAGAGAGGAAGAGAGAGAGAGAGCAGAGGCTTAGGGAAGCCAGTCGAGGACGGTCCACGCAAAGCTGGCAGCAACACCCTCTACTCTAACAACTTCTGCAAATACTTTCTGGTATTCCCACAAGGATTGAGTATTCCCTGAAAATTTCCTTCGTTTGTCCTATTCAAAAACAATTTGATGAACATTTTTCTTTTAAATATCTAAACAGCTTAATACGATGTTGTACCCATACAAAGTCAAGATCAAAGGATGTTTCATAGTACAGTCGCGTTAATTGGTGGCATCAACTTAAATGAACTTGAAATTAGCCATCAAGAAACCAATTATAAGGCAACAAAATACACCCATCATCAATAAAGTAGTAAAGTAATAAATAAAGCAGTACTAGTAATAAATAAAGCAGTACCTTACTGGAATAGCGAGCAGGAGCGTGATGCGCATTTTTCAACAGAACAATGTAATCTTATAAGAGGTAGGAAACTGCGATTAAAAAGATGCCTGGTCTCTGATTAATCTGAACAACCCTTAGGTTGCCCATTCGAAATAGTCACACTTTTTGTTGCTTCCCATCGGTTTGGCACAAGTCCAGAACTAGCGACCTTTGTTCGGGCCCTCCTGAAAAGCTACTATATCTACAACAGAACAAATGTCGTTATAAAAGTCGGACCTTGTTGACCGTTCTCTGCACGCTCGCCTGGCCGCATCTGCATTGTTTCTCGTTGTTCAAGACAGCCGGAGCAGCCACGGCTGGAGAGAGAACTTGACTGATTCATTTCAAAAGCAGCTGGAAGCAACCTCGGTTGGCAGCCGCACCGCCACGACTTCCACCAACTCCTCTACTTCCTCGCGGACGACCTCGTGTTCCACGTTGGGCTGTTGGAATGGCATGCGCGGGCACCTGTTGGAAGAGGAAAAATATGAAAAGGAGAAGAAATAGAACAGAGAGAGAGGGAGAGAAAGAGAGAGAAAGAGAGAGAAAGAGAAAGAGAGAGAGAGAGAGAGAGAGAGAGAGAGAGAGAGAAAGGAGAGAGAGAGAGAGAGAGAAAGAAAGAGAGAGAGAAAGAGAGAGAGAGAGAGAGAGAGAGAGAGAAGAGAGAAGAGAGAGAGAGAGAGAGAGAACGTTAGCAGCTCTGTTGGATGGGATAATGGCAGTCCGTGAATTGTCCGCCACGGGTAAGTTGCTGTTGACGTATCTGAGAGATGAAGATGATTAGCTTGGCAGTGCAAAAGAATACTGACCTAGAGAGAGTGGCGGAGAGAAGATTGATGCTTGCAGCGGTCTGGCTGAAGATGGTACGGTACTTGGCGCACTGCTCGGCCAGCGCTTCCTCCTTGCTCCGCCGACCCTCGCAGATCGCCTCCAGCTGCTTCTCCAGATCTGCGCGCAGCTGAGGCTTGCTCAGTGCGTATCCTGCAACTCGTACATTCTACCCATCCCCCTCTCTCTCTCTCTTTCTTCTCTCTCTCCCCTCGCTGTCCAATTCCAACCCATCTGATCGTATGCATCGACGAGAGCGAGTCCGAGATACCCTGGCAAGAAGCGGCCATCTCCTTGGATTCCCACGTACTTCCTCTCCTGAGCATCCTCTCTTCCCTCTCTCCATCTCTGGCTGCCTCACCTTGATCTTCTCGATGTGCTCAGCATGAGTGGCGTCCGTGCCAATGCCGAACTTGTCCATGAGACCAATCAGATCAGCTGAATCAATACTCCATTTCACCCGTAACATGGCAGCCCATGTCCAATCCCCTCTCCGTATCATCCTCAACTCATCGCTCCCCTCCAGGTTTACTCTTCCCAAAAAGGACCTTCATTGAGCAGGGAAGGTGCAGTAGTTGAGCCATCAAGAATGCGAAGGTTGCAGTCTCTGAGTTGTTCTCCCTGGGTGAACGAGGGAAGACTCTTCTCACTCCACTTCTCGTAAGGGTACACCCTTAGATACCCCAAGTCTGCCACTTCCAAGCCAGAGGCAACGAACTGCTCCGCTCCGAGGCTCAGCTAGAAAGCTCTCACGTACAGATACCAGTTACCCAACAAGATGAACAAATGAACAAAGAGAGAACCTACCGTAATCTTAGTCTGATGGCCACTGGCATCCCACGAAACACAAGCGAGGAAATGGCGGACGACGAGTTCGTAGACTCGCCACTCGTTGCCTTGCAGCTGGGTGCGGGAGGCGAACTTGAGCGGGTGGATGGGCGGATGAGCTTCGTCACTCTTTGAGCCATCGCGAGGATTCGTTCCTTTCTCCACTATCTGCATTTTTATTATTATTTATGAGCTATGATTCCTAAACATAAAAGCAATGGACAAATAAATGACCTCAGCAGCGAACTCCCCCCAATCCTCATCCGCTCCATGCATTTCAACGAGTCTCTTCAGATCAAGATCAGGGGGAAACTTGTTTGTTTCCGTTCTGAAAGAAGCACTAATTGTAAGTGTCAGGAACTAATCGACTGACCTCGGATATGAAATCCATCCCTGGCTGTACAGCTTCTCGGCGACTGCCATCGCTTGTTTCGCACTTAGCTTTAGCTTCCTGCCGCCAAGTAAAGACAATGAACCTTGAAGGAATACTGGAAACCGTACCTCACTGCAAGCTTCTCCATTTCTGCAGTATCCAGTGCGACAGGGTGAAACTTCTTCGAAGGTCTTCTGGTGACATCTTCAATCGTCGCAATCTTGGCCTCTGCGCAGTCATCAAAGAGTGCCTAATCATTAGAAATTGTTCTCTCTGTTAGCAAGAAACGCTGAAAGTAAGCGTACATTGACAACATCTCGGTCGAAGAGACGACCTCGCTGCCACAGAAAAGATACTTTCTGCCTGTCACGGGTCACTTCTACTTCCAGTTTCCAGAAAGATTCCGGAATGAACTGTTCAATTTCCTTGTATCGTTCAACCACGAATCCCAAGGTAGGGAATTGACAGCTCCCGTAGCTCACAACCTAATCAAGTACTCTTATTTATAAAATAGAAAAGTTGTCATAAACAAAGACACGAACTTGCTTGTTATCTCCAAGAAGAAAGGAAGTCCTTTTCTACAAGTGAAGAGTTTGCAGACGAGTGAATGCAGCACCTGAAAGGACAGGTATTCCTATTGAAAAAGTAAAATAAAAAAAGGAAGAATACCAATTCGAAGATCAAGCTCAGAACGACAGTCAACGGCGTCGACGATTCTTTGATCCAGACGAACAAAGTTGTGGGCGGCCCGGTGGATGGCAGCAGCAGTAATCTCAGAGAATCTAATCCAACCGTATCCAATGCTCATTTTTAATAGCGCAAATCACTAAGCACTAATGGCAGGATGGGATGTCCAACCGCGCTCGCCAGACGTCCAGATTCCGATTAGATTGTTGACACACTTGGACTATTTCGGCACCAATGTTTTCCCCCTCGCGATCGCAATCCGTCCACAGCACCAAAGTGTCCGCTTTCGAACTTTCCTCTCTTAACCCTTCTTCTTAGATATTCACAACTATGGAATACAAATAGTAGCAATCCAACTTAAGAGTTCTGGCGATGTCGGTCATATTTTGGCAAACAAAAGAGTACACAGGTGCATCGAAAAGGGCCCCGATCGTATCGCTCTGGAAGAAGAGCAGAATTATGATCCTTTTTTGGAAAGAAGAACAAACCTCCCACTGCTTCATTTCAGGGCCAAAGTCTAGATTCATAAGATGGCCGGAGACAGAAGTGACAGCGACGGAGGCAGGCTGTCCATGGAAGTCCATCTGCAGCTGGTAGATCTTGTTGTACTTCGACCGCCCTTCTCGGCGTTGCATTGTTCCTGCAAGGCCATCCACTCCTCGTTACTTTGAAAGTAATGAAATAGAATGTTGATTCCAACCTCGTGAGAGAATGCCCGCAAGGCCTTTGGCCACGTGATTCTTCTCAGCAACATACAGAATCCTCCTCATTCAGTTCTTTGTACAAACACAATCGCTCTCACATCAAATAGCCAAATCCCAATCAAGATATAATTGCCGACCATTACTACGCGTGTAATCAGGAACCAAATCATATAAGTACAGATATCATTTATTATCTATTAATATTTATCGCATGTCTAAAGGAAAGACTTGATCAAATAGAAAAATGTCGGCGGTGTCTTATTCCACTTCTTCAACAACGAAATCGTCTCTTTTGTACATCCTCTCCTCGCCTTCCTCTTCAAGCTGCAAGGCGAAAAAGTGAATCTTCCGATGTGAAAACGAAATATAAAGTTAAGTAACCATTTCCTCGCTGGCGGGCGCCTGGTATTGATGGTCATTGTGTTCATCGACTTGTCGATCGAGAGGGACAAAGGAAGAGGGCCAATCTGGCTCAGCGCTGTCATCTCGGTATCTGCATTCTGGGGGTACGACCTGCTGCTGCCCTAGACAGACAAACCTGCTGCGACGACTTCGCGGTCCTTTCCTGAGTCCGGCCCGCACGTGGTTGTTTAGTATATGGCGGTCGAGATTTCTCTTGGTGAGCGCGGAGTAAGCACAGGATTTGCAATGGTAGGGCTTCTCGCCCGTGTGGGCTCGGATGTGCACTTTCAGTGCTGACGTTGACCCACAAGCGTGATCTTCAAAATTAACATAGCATAACCTCGCTGCTACAAAAAAAAGCCACTTTCGGCCAGTCACAAGCTTGCCAGGAGTTTTTAGACAGCGGAGTTATAGAATGCCAGCCATTGGCGAAGACATTCAAGACTTCTCCCGCTTCACTCTTTTAGGTAGAACTTGGACGATCCATGCCACCGGCATAATTGTGCCCGCAGCAATATCATCTTCCATATTTTTTTTCTAATATAGTGACTACGATATGAGTAAACGTAAACAATCACCTAAACCGCTTATCGCAGAATGAGCAAGCAAACGGCAATTCTCCAGTGTGAATACGGTAGTGGGTAGCAAAGTTGTGACGATAGAGAACGAGGCCGCAAGTGGGGCACTCCATCTTGGGCTTCATTTGGTCATCGTCAGCATTCGCAAGGGCACCAATGACTTGTCGACCACCTCGGGAATACATCGATGGAGACGAAGGAAGCTCCTCCCCTTCAAGTATACTCCACATTCTACAGATAGAAAATATCACAAACCTTGGATATATTGTAGATTGAAAAGCCACGCCTTAATGTATGCATGAAAAAAACCAACGCATGGATAAGAAAAGCTAGCTAAGGGTGAAAATTTATTTACAACAACTATTGTTAATTTCGAACAAACTTTGGACGCATAAAAACATACTTGATTCGTCAGGGTCGTGCATCTCGAGATCATCAAAGTCCGGTGCATGATCCAGCTCTGCAAGCTCATCCAGATCTTGGTCATCCATCTCAGGGTCGTCCAGGCAGAGATCGTCTTCCTTCTCTACAGTCACTACAAGACGCAGTCCATACGGCCCTTCAATAGTTCGCTACGAACATTCTGTCGCCCTGGAAAAAGATCCAGCTATGGGATAAAGGGTACAAAGATAGAATCAGGGCGAGAAACATACTCATGAGTGTAATATCTCGTAGTGGCAGTTGTGACAGTCGGAGGTGCGATAGGTCGAGGACTTTTATTAACAGCTCCATATCCTATTCTAACTTCGACGCGACCTTCACTAGGCGGGAACCCCCATGGCTTAGAAGGAAATTTGATACGTAAATGAAGAAAAAGTGGGGTGTGGTACCTTTGCAATGACGCCGAAGGGCGCGGAATTGGAACAGCTCCGTGCTTGAGGCATGTCTGCCAGCACACTCAGGGCTTCATTCTCGAATGCCTCTAGCAAACACATCTCCGTGTGTAGATACAGCTCTATCTTCAACATATTCCAGGAGTAGTTGAAGCATTCCAAATTGGGAAAATGGAACTGACCTTAGACTTGAATGTTTTGTGGCACTCCGAGCACGACATGAGCTTGCGGTGAACTCGTCTGCTCTCCTCGAGTCCGCTTCCAAACATGCCTTCAATTACAACCATTGCAGGATACATACGCATCTCAAAGTTTTAGTGAAAATTCAATCAGGCAAAAATATCTTAATTTGACGACTTTAGCGCTAAAACATTACTTATAATACGGTGTATATCTATGGAAATAATACCAAATTCCGGACAGTTATTTAGTGTAAGCGTGACACTGTCGGCAGACAATTCTCACATTTCTTCATCCTTTATTTTACGGTTGCATGACCACTTTTCGCAAGGTTTGCGAGGAAGCTCGAGAGCTCAAGCTTTTATCCATTTTGGGAGTGTCTCATTGTTAGGATTTCAAGCACAATTCGTCATGTATAATTTCAGTCGCCTTTATGCTCTTCATTTACCACCTGAGTAGATCGGGTGGCTCATTCTGACCCTCCACGCGGGCAGACCTGTATTAATTCGCCACCTCTTGCCATACTTTCGGAATAACTGCTCAACTTGGAACAGGAACATGGTTCAACCTAATCGCATGGATGACGGTCCCATCCTGCTTCGTCACGAAGTTTTAAATGAAAAGGTATTTCATTCCCTAATTTAATTCGAATTGTACCGATTGATGTTGCAATTGCTTGCCCCTTCTGGTTTTGACTGCTGGAATACTTTCGAGCGAGTGAGCACTTAAACACTTGTAGTTAGCGGCGCCGATGGAGTTGAGTCCAGAGCAGAAGTGGAGGATCGAGCACGAGAAGCTGCACGAGCAGCACAAGGGACACGAGGCCATGCACGCAGAGATGCTTCTGATTCTGGTCGTGACTCTCGTCGTCGCACAGGTTGTACTTGTACAGTGGAAACAACGACACTTCAAGTCATACCAGGTACCAGTCTTCCTTCTCTCTCCGTCGAAACGGGCAGCATTGTAGATGTCCACACTCTTCGGATTGTGGGCCATCCCCTTTTGCATTTCCGTCCAGAAGTGGTGGAGTCGTTTTCTTCTCTCATGGATCGTCTTTACACTCTTCTCCGCATATATATGGGTCAAGACGAAGCAGCCACAAATCTCAGGCAGGACCCCGAGGTCTGCTTATGTATCCTATTTAAATTATTCCCTCTTCAGTTGTCGAAGTTTAAGCGTTGGAATAGATAATAAGTAGTTAGATTTAAACATGAATTTTTTATACATTTAAATATGGATTTGTTTTTCTTCCATGAGCATATATTTGATTACAGGCTGGTTTATCGGTGGTTTCTGTTGATCCACAAACTAAGCTATGGCCTCGGAGTCGTTGGCTATCTGCTTATGATGTTTACCCTAATGGGGTTCACTGTCATTTTCGGATTGAAGCCTACGGACACAATGGATACTGGTATCATTGTCTTTTCTAGTTTGTAAATGACTGCATTGCTAAGGTATCCTCTTACTCTTCTACGGTCTGTACTACGGAGTGATGGGCCGCGACCTCGCTCATATATGCACGGATGTCATGGCTTGTCGAATTGGGGTTTGTGTTTCTTCTCCTCTCTTAAATCCCCCTTTATCATGTTGTATGTTTTTCTCTTTGTTAATTTAAGAGAGATAAAAATCTGATTTCAGTATTACACGTCAGAGGGTCTTCCAAAGAAAATGCTGGAAGCCCACGTTTGTGGAGTTTGTGGCGGGGGATTAGACGGCGATGAAGTTTGTTATTCATTCAAGCACTTTCATTCTTTATTTAAATGGAACGGCTTTTGAAAAATATGCATGTTTTTTTCTTTTGTTACTCTTTGTGATTTTTTAAAAATCAAATGTATAATTGGTTGTTTGGTAGGATTCCGCTGGCGAGGAGGAAACTTACAAGTTATCCTGCGGACATGTCTTCCACGAATTCTGTATCCGTGGATGGATTGTAGTTGGGAAGCTCCAGACGTGTCCGTACTGCAAGGAAAAAGTGGATCTCAAACGCATGTTTAAAAACCCGTTAGTTCTCTTTGATTCAGTGGCCTTAACAACGGTATTTTACGGAAAGGTATAAACTAATTCAAGATGGGAGAAGCCTCACGTGTTCTATGGACAGTTACTGGACTGGATCCGTTATTTGGTGGCGTGGCAGCCACTCATCGTTTTCTTCGTGCAAGGCGTCAGCAAGGTTTTAGGACTCGAATGAGCAGAGTCTGGTCATTGCTGTATGCTTGCTGCGCTTCCTCTCGTCATTACTGTTTGATGTCAAGTCCGGTATATGGGATAAATGCTTATTAACTCATATTACTTCCATTATTATTATTGAATGGCTAGGGGTTTATGCATTAAAATACTAAATAATTTAGGATTTATGTGAACCCGTTCTATGCATTGTTGTCAATTCTGCATTATTCAAATAAAGAGACAATTGTTTCTCATCTGTATTATGAATCTTGGTCTATACCGACTGCCTCAGCAGTTATCAATTATCCCAGAGAGGCCACCAGTCTAAAATGTTATTTTATCAGGGCGCGAAGATGGATTCTGCTCTGAAGAAGTGAGTTGATTTGGTATTTTTTGGTTGAGTTGTTGCAATGAGTGAAATGAGCAGCAAGCGAGTCTGATCAGTGAGTTGACATTCCAGACAGTACGGGCTGTTACTGAGGAAGTCGAAGGAGAGCGCGCCAGTGCGCGGAGTGGCGGCAGCGGCAGTCTTCGCAGAGGAAGAAGAGGGGGAGGAGGACCAGGCGAGTCTGCTAATCGCTGCTTCCTCACACATTCCATGTCTCAGGTAGATGTGACGGGTGCTTCCAAGTCTGCTCACATGCTGCAGCGGCAGAGACAAGCCGAGAGACTTCACGAGCTTGCGCTTGCCGAGGATCCAACCATCTTCGACTGCGATGCCAGCTACGAGGAAATTGAGCGAAAGAAAAATGAGAAGGTTTCTACTTTCATTCATTGTAATGCTCTAAGCGAGCAGAATTTTTTGCGTTTTAGGTAGCGGAACAGAAAAAGAAGGATGTGGAGCGTAAGCCTAAATACACAGAAGAAATCAAGAAGGCGTACACGAGAAGACAACTTGAGCAGCAAAGCAGAGATGAAAGGAAACAGCAGAAGGAGCGAGTGGAGGAGAATGGCAAGTCCCTTCTGCCTACTCTATTTCTAACTGTCTCGTCTATGTTTTCTCGATTCATTTTTGTAGTAAATATATAACACTCATGGCTGCTTTTCCTTCAGGAGAATTTGCGGATAAGGAAGTCTTCGTGACCGGTGCATACAGAGAACAACTGAAAGAAGTGGCGAAGTTCAGAGAAGAAGAAGAGTACGAAGCACGCTTCAACCAAATGACTGCTGTGGAGAAGCAGCAGATCTGGCAGACCGGCTTCTCCCGCAACCTTCTCCAGCAGATTGCCAGGGACGGTGAAGAACCCGCCAAGAACACTCAGGAGACCGGAAAGAAGGAAAGGCACGCCAGGCAGAGACTCCACAGTCATCGCTCTGTTTCTCCTGAGGCTAAGGAAGAGAGAGAGCACACCAAGAAGTCTATCTATGACAATGACATGGAAGACGTCAAGGCTCCCTCTCCGCCTCGCAGGAACTTCACTGGAGAACTGAAACCTGGACTGAATCGAGTGAACAAGAAGACAAAGAGCCAAGCTGTTAGAGAAAGAATGTTCACTCCTTCCCCTCCACCTGGGACAACTCAAGATAGAAGAATGGAGAGGGAGGAGAGGAGTCGAGAGAGGAGTGTGGAGAGAAGGGAGGACAGAAGAGAGCGCAGCAGAGAGGAAAAGAGTCCGGAGAGGAGGAAGGAGAAGGAGGAGAAAAAGAAGCGAGAGGGGAAGAAGGTCAAGGATGAGATGACAGTGAAAGCTGAGAGAATGGAGAAGATCCGAGCCATCCTTGCGCGTAGAAATGGCCCGGAGGAAATCGACGCCATGCGTCTTCGCTACAATTTTGTGACGTTGCCTCTGTAATGCTTTTCTGTACACTTATAAAGGAATCTCATTTATCTCCAGCCAGAATCAACAACACAACAATTAACCAACAAAGAACAACATGCCAGAAGTTAACAACATTGTATATTACTCGGAAACCTTTCTTTTCTTTGCCTTCATGGGAGTGCTGTAGGAGTCGTGTGATTTCTTTCTCTTCTCTCCCACTTCAGCTTTACCGGCTTTAACCGCCTTGCCATCCTTCTTCACTTTCTTCGGCGCCTTGACCTTCTTACCTTCGTCATTCTGCTTCTCCTTCGACTTGAATTCGTCTCGTTTCCGTATGTTTCTTTCCCTTAAGATACAGTTGTTTTGTTGAAGCGAGAAAGTTGAAGTGTACCTGAGCTTCTTCCTCTTCAGTTCATCTGCCGCACTCTTAAATGGAATGGCTGAGGTGTCCACGTCGCTTCTCTTGAATTCAGAGACGTCTCTCTCGATTGTTTCTTTAATCTTCGGCATCCTCAGAAGTCCGTATGCATGTGCGTGTCCAACGAGGTCCACTTCTTCAAATATTATATTCTACATACCCCACAATTATTTAATAAACAAAAAAAATTAATAAAATATGCCCACCGCTCAGCTTGCAGACAACGAAAGAGTCGTGTTTTCCTTGCGCTTGGACGAATGAGATGAAGGCCGCTGTCCCAGCCTGAATAAGGCAGTAGACAGTGTTCCGTTCAGAAGACAGGAAAGGAATTAAGAGACTAACCTCGAGAGTGCGTCGATCCATCGAAGCCATCTTGACAATCTTCGCTCTTAGCTGCTCGCTCTTCAGCTCAGTCACAGTCGGAATTCGCTTCTCCTTCATCACCAACTGCGAAGTAGAATATGCACGAACCATACGTACAATGACATCTACTGTCATCAGCGTAACTGATTTTACAAGCTAGAAAGGCAGATCACGTTCTCCTCGCAGTTACAGAAGGGCACAACTCACTTAAGTTTTCGGTGATGCTAAAGGTAAAAGGAAACCTTTTCATGCTCCTTGATAAACGTGGCATAAGCAGTTTGCTGAGGAGTGAGAAGGAGCAAGGAAGCACCCTCTCGGCCATTGCGACCAGCTCGGCCAGCCCGATGGACCAGCCAACTTAATTTAGCCTTCTCATCTATTTCACTCTTTCGTTACTACGTACTGAACCATCTAACTTTATGAACCAAACATTTTCCGATAATTATTTTCTTAGAAACTAGCTTCACGATGATAGGGAAGCACGAATAGGATATTCCTTTTTCACTATGAGATGTTGTTTTTCCTCTCAGATTTTCAGGTTTGACCTTGCCAAGGAAAATCGTAGGAAGAGAATTTTCGCAAAAAAGCGAGGTATCTAACGTTCCATAGTACTCTATTTCAATTTTGATATTCCGGAAATAGCTTGTACTGCAATTGTAAATAGACACCTGCTTCTCTTCGGAATATCGAAATGGACAACCCAGTCCAAGTCGGGGATGTCAATGCCGCGAGCCATGAGATCAGTCGAGAGCATCACAGTGGGACCCGGCTCACGGAACTTCTCCACCTCAATTAATCAGTTATATCATGGAACACTTACACAACCCTAATCACAATTAATTGAGGCGAAAAACCTGCTTAAAACGATTCTTCTTGTTCTTGCCATGAACTGCAAGAATCTTGCGCTTCTTGATAATATGAGGGAGAATGAGCGAGAAGTACTGCACACATTGGCAGGAAGAGAAAAAAACCAACACCTAAAATGAGTTATCTGTATTTGTCAATATAAAGACAAAAGAAACCTTCTTATCAGGAACACTCCGGATAAACTCCACGAGAGCCATTAGCTTTTGATCTGCTGAAATCTCTGAGTAGAAGACTGAGAGAGATGAAGGGGCCACTGCGTCCTTCTTGTCTGCCAGTTTAATAAAATTTGCAGAACGCAGAGTAAACATTGCCAGGTCCACCTGAAGACGAAAGCAAAATAAAAATGGTAGCAACTCCTTTTCAAATAACCTTGTCTTTAGCTTGAGTTGCAGAGAAGAGTCCAGTGCGGCGCTGCTTAGGAATCTGCTCGAGAATCGTAGCCATACTAAGAGAATAAGAAGAGAATTAATAATAACTAATAAGAAAATGACTTTTCGACTTTCTGCTTTTTTCTCTCCAATCTCGGAACAGCCATCACTAAAATTAACAAGCCTTGTAGAAAAGCTGGATTCTGAGAACCGATCTGCCTCATCCACAATAAGAATTTCAACAGATTTGATCATCTTCCGAAGCACGGGCTGATCCTTCCTTTCACCCTCTATAAGACGTTCAAGTCGGCCAGGAGTTGCAACTAGGACATTGACACTGAAAAGAGCAGTCAGAATTCTAGTGAAATCAGAGTTGATTGTAATATGAAGTGAGAGAGAGAGAGAGAGAGATAGAGAGAGAGAAAGAGATAAAGCAGTAGAGAGAAAGAGATAGAGAGAAAGAAAGAGAGAGAGAGAGAGAGAGAGAGACTATGAGAGAGAGAGAGAAAAGTCCAACAAAAGAAGAAACCCTTCGCGAATCTTGGCAATGTCAGTGTCCATCTTCTTGCCGCCAACAGTCGCGTGTAGCGCAAAGCCAAGAGCTTCGCAGTATGGAGCAGCTACCTGGAGATAACAATACACTTTTTGCAAATCTCACTTCGCTTTCAAAGAAACCTTTTCAATCTGCAGAGCAAGATCGCGAGAAGGGCAGATGATCAAAAGTCCGATTTCATTCTTCTCCCACTGAAGAGCAACTATTTTATCGTGCTGAATGTCATTTATAATAACGCAAAAAACCTTTGGTCGACGTTTCATAATCGTAAAAGCAGGGAGGAGGAAGGCGAGAGTTTTCCCGGAACCCGTGGGGGACTCAACGACAACGTCTTCATGCGCCAGCAGCTTCACGCCCGTGTGTAGCTCAATTCAAATTTATTATCAATTTTAGTGATTCTTATTTCTTTTTATAACTTGCAACACGGCCAGCTAGACGCCAGATAGATCAATTACTTGGTCAAGAATTTTTTTGAAGTGCCTGACTTACACTGGTTGCCAAGAACGATACCGGAATATTCTCAAAGAACACTCTTTGCCAGTAGCAATATAGTTGTCTGTGTGAATTAAAAAAAACTTGCACATAGCATACGGAAAATTTATTCAGGGAAAATCCTTTAAAAACATAACATAGACATTACGAATTCATGTTACGACTACAATGAAATTATAGTTAATTGACACGAGTTATTAAACAGTTATATATTACACTATTGTCTTTTACATTCCTGACTCTGCCATGGGAAAGTGAAAAGACCAGCTGGAACTGGATCTCGCCACTCGCGATGAAGAGCAACATCTCGCTCCTTGATTTTCACTATCAAGACTTTCGAAAGGAAAACGACCATGAGAACGGCAACGATCACTACGACAACAGCGAACATGTAGAAAGTCTCCTGTTAATATTACTGCGCTCTTCATATTACATAAGAATCACAACATTCAGAAAAGATAACAGAGACAAAAAATAACTCATAGCTTTGCGGAGCAAGTAGGTTGAACAACCGTTGCAAGCAGTCCAAAAATGAATAACAATGGGAATCGCCCATCTAACCTCGTCGAAAACTTCATTGAAAGTGGGGATGGCTTGATTGAGCCCGTGGACAAACTCAAGCGCCCAGCTTCGGCTACCTGATCGCCGATTTTGGTAATAGTAGTCGCCCCATTCACGATTCTTATCCATTTATTTTCAACGGAATGCACTACTGCTTCACAATGGAATCGATCTGACGGAGACTTCAAGGGATGCCAACCAACGATATATACACAAAAGTAGCACACAAAAACACGGACTTGAAAATTCATCAAACAATAAAAAAGGAGCTAGAAAAAAGCAGTGCGAGGTGCACCCCCTTTCTGCTTCAAGAAAAGGCAGACGGGAAAAAAAAAAAGATAATCCGAAAGTCTAAACCCCGTTGAATCAAAATAATTACCTGTACTTTCGTAAACGACGAGAACGATTGTCGGAAGATGTAAAGCACATCCTTGTGCAGAAGCGATGACAGTTTCTCCTGTAGGAGTTCATTCGACGATGTCTTTGATGCCTTCTCAGGCATTTTTCAGCGATATCCTAAATGAAAAAAACATCTGTGTGAAGAAAGAGATAGCCAATACATATTACAGACAACTTGGCGGATTTTTTTTGTCTCCAAGTAGCTTGCAAATCACCACACGGGTTTGCAAACCTCGGTTTGCTGGTGCCACTGTTGTTATCTAATTAACTTTACACCTCTTTACAATAACTTAATCAGGCGAAATAAACGTTATATTGGTTTTCCCATCACAAAAGAACCCTGAAAGTGTAATTTACAAGTAATCTTCTCTCTTTCTCGCTCTCTAGCTTTCTGCTGCTAACTTGTTATGACTATTATACAAGTGATTAATCAAATCGCCACGGACAAAGTATTATGAGTTAAACAAAACTTCTTTAAAACGAATTAGCGCGAAATACGTTAAAAGCATTCGTCAATATGAAGGAAGTAAAAAGTTCTACTACAATCTTTTATAAAATACGATTAAGAATTCGGTTAAAAAAAATAATTTAAAAACATTTTGCAGGACCTGGAATTAATAAAATTGGTCTCCAAATCTCAGTGCGTGGCCGTTATGTACCATTTTACTGTAGAAGATGCTACCTAGTTTAAGGTCGCGATGGCTGAACGATCCAATCTGTAACCCTTGCAGGACTATTTCGAACCTCTATTGGTTTGCATAGAAAGAAAAGTACGAGACGGGTGGCGGATGTCAATTAGCTTATTAATTGCTGCAGGAATGGCAACGCCTGACGAAGATGGCAGCTCGGCTTCATTGTACTCCTCCTTCATCGAACTCTGTCTGAATGTTATCAACGGAGCGACTGCTCCCGAGGATGCATTCACTGATATTTCCACTCTCAAGGTCAGTGTAAGTCTTTCTTTGCATCTTAAGATCCAGTATCTCTGCAGGGGGAACATCCAAATGCGCCTTCCGTCTTGCTGGATGCTCTCGCTGTTGTCGAGGGCGAGATAACGGAAAATGAGGAAGCAAAGAAGAAATTTTGTAAAATGCTTGACCTCATCTCGGATTTAGTTAGCAATGATTTTTGGGTGCTATCCTAGTTGGGGGGGGGGGCAAAATATTTTCATTTTTCAATCTACCACAAATCGTGCCCAGGGGGGTTTTAGGCCATGGGGAACACGAATATAGGGTTCTAAACCGTGGAGAACACGAATATAATTTTCAATTTGAAATTTTTTTTCATTTAACGAAGTTACAGTACTTCACATTTTTGTCCTACTTTTCATCTAAACTCCTGCACTAAAGAGTTATCAGAGCTGCCAAACACTAATATAGTGTCAATTAAGCACTATCGAATAGAGATGAGTCGAAAAGAACCTAATATTCGAGTTTAACAGGTCTGAAAACCCCTTCGAGTAGCATTTTACCTGAAATCGGCCAAAACATATGTCAAGTAAAAGTACTGTAACTTAGTTAAATGACAAAGTAATACAAAATGAACATTATATTCGTGTTCCCCATGGCCTATTACCCCGCTGTGCACAATTTGGGGTGAATTAGAAGAAAAAAAATTTATTTTGCCCCCCCCCAACTAGTATAGCACCGATTTTTGGAGTACTTTCTTATTTAATTTCTCGCTTTAATATTCGTTTTTGTCCAGATAATTCCGGGTGAGATTCTTCGAAGCGAATTGGACGTCCTTGAAGCTAGTCTGGCGAATAATAAGCAGCAAATTGTAAGAATGAAGACGAGACTATTGTCAGTTATAAATATACATATAGAAATAGAATTTTTTTTCTTTAAATTATTTGATGATGATCATAATCATTGTAATAAAACAGTCATAATCTTTTCAAATTAACACCTTTCATTTCCAGCTTCAAGCAATCAAAGTTCAATCTTCTACGTGAAGAGAGCGAGGGATATGCTAAGCTGATCACCGAGTTTCTCTGGACAGGCCAGACTTTGTCAACATCCGCTTTGATGACGCGTCTCCTTAGCTTGATTGGTACTCTTTCTTTTCTTCTTTCTTTATATTACATGATTGTTGTTGAAGGAACATTCAATTTGGATCCAAATCGAGTGACTGATATTGTTCTGGAAGCTTTCGAACATTCCTCGTCATCCCGAACTCCCGCCTTCATTTCATTATTACGAGAAATGCATGCCAGCAGTCATTTTCTCTGCACCCTTCTTGCCTTCAAATACTCGCTGTATAAGGTTGGGTCTTTTCACTTTCTCGACTCCATTAAGGTTTTCTTTTATAGGATGATGACCAGACTCCTTTCTCATTGTATCGAATAACAGCTGCACTCGTCCAGGCTGATCTCATTCAACTCAGCAGGATTGCGTCATTTGTCAGCATTTTTAACATTAATTAATTATTGACTTGATTGACGGAACAGACAAACGAATGCTAGTTCATTGGATTGCAGATGACTCCGAAAGCCTCTGATATGTTGGAAGCGCACAAGGCCAGGGCCGCTCTCTCTTCTGCTCGGTCCAAGAAGGCCGAGACCATATTCTCTTCAAATATTGCCGTCGATCCCCACAAATCTGTTTGTTCTAAAATAGTACTTTGGTATAACGATTTTACAGTCACATTCAACTGATCGAAGATTCAAACATAATATAGTACGTGTCCTGATTTTTGTCTAAAAGTTGTTTATTTACTAGGCGAATGTGGGTTCTGATGGCCTGGAAGCGGGGAACGTTGTGGGCATGTCATTCTCAGCTGTGATCGCTCAGCAGGAACTAGAAGATTCTAAACTCCGCGGTAGCGACGACGAAGTTATCTTTAACATTTTAGCTTTTCTTTCTCTCATCCGCTATCCTTATCGAATACTTTTCTTTTATCGAATGCTTTTTTTGCGTCTGAGATCGCGTGTTTGTGTGATATGAAACAATTTTACACGAATTTTGTTTAATATAAATTTGAAAATGACAGGAGAGCTTGCTGGGGAAGCAACAGCTGCTTGGACTTTGCTGCGCCCTTCTGGAGATGGGAGAGTGGCCTCTCGCGAAACAACTTCTCGATTCATTCCCTGAATACTACGCCGTCCAATCATCGTCAGACTTCTTCCACCTTTGAGTGTGGCCATAGAGACGGAGCTGTTTCAGAAGAAGAATTTGCCTTGCAATATCGAAGATTGTGGACGATGCCATCGACGAGGTCTTCCATCTGAAGTGCCTTGGTGGATACCGTGAAGTCGCTCTTCCCACTTACAAGACCTCCCCCATCAAGGTTATCCTTTTTCTCTCTTTTAATTTTCACAGTCTTACGGAGCGACCCCAAATCCGAACGATAAGGAGGTGTTTCTACTTTTTTCCTAAGTCGCGTAGTAGAATAACCACCACGTGCTACAAGGAACTGCATTCTAGCTGACATCCTGGGCGACTTTCGACCGAGTGTGGGAAGTGCTGTCCTATCTCGGCCCTCGCATCGCCTGTCTCCCTTCTACCGTAACCAAACTCGTTCGTTTAGCTGCTGTGTTCTTCCAAGAAAGGGATCGGAAGGTTGACGGAACGGGAGATTCGAGTTAGTCACTATTATCACTAATTGTCAGTGATTATCATGAAACTGGTGCCGTGAATGGAATGAGTTGTCTGCTGTTTAGTCGCGAATGAGATGATGGATATGGTGGACGAGTGTCTGTTGCCTTCTCTTTCTCTCTGCGATTCCAATGCTGCTCTTTCCGAGGAGATGTGGCAACTTCTCCGCCAGTTTCACTATACTCAACGGTATCGTCTGTATGGAAGGTTACCATTCTTTAAAAATTAAATATTAGGGTTTTATATTTCTTCAGTCGGTAACAATGAGGCATTTTAAGGTGGAAATCTGTTCACTCGACTCGACACCCTGAAATTCTTGTTGAGAAGGGAAAGGCAGTAGGACGGACAAAATATATTATCAAGTTAGTCATTATTATTTTTTTTATACAATCTTTTTTTTCTTGTAATCTTGTTTAAGCAGAAATATGCATGAATGAGAAAGGTCGTTTGATTGTAAGGAGGCTGAGCAAGGACACGATTCGGATGATGGGCCGTTTGATTGGGAAGCTCTGCCACTCCACGCCCGCCTCTGTCTTCGACTATCTTCTCACTCAAGTCCAGACATTTGACAACTTCATCCAGCCCGTCGTGGATGCCATGCGATTCCTGACTTCTCTCGAGTTCGACATTCTCGCTTGTTAGTATTTCTCATTGTTGTGGAGACGACGTCTTCTAAGGAGTGAAGTTGAGATTGCGTAATGGAACAACTGGCACATCCCTCGAAGGACGCGCTGAAGGAGACGGACGGAACCACTTCGACCTGGCTGGCCTCCCTCGCCACTCTCGTTGGCTCTCTCTACAAGAAGTACACCGTCGACTTGGCCGGCATGCTCAGCTACATCGCTAATCAACTCAAGAACGACAAGAGGTTCTTGCTCCTGTCCCCGTCTTCACTGCTTGGCCAGTCCTGTCGTCCTCTCTCTCACTCTCTGGCACTCTCTTCCCGTCGCCCTCTCTCTCACTCTCTGGCACTCTCTCTTCCCCAGTAGCTGTGATGGTGATGGGCGCTGATCGTGAGTCGAGTCTCGTCATCTTCTCACTTCACCGGTTTTATTACATTTTATGCGGTTAAATCAAATTGAGACCAGAGTGAGAGGTCGGTCATTTGAGAGAGAGGGAGTTCAGACCATCCGAGAACCGCTATCTGACTGACATCACATTCTGTGCATGTCTGAAGATTCTTCTGCTTCTTTTTCATTAATACAAGGCTTTCTTCATTTTTATCACTTGATACCTACTAAAATCTTCGTTAATAATGTTAAAGTGAGCACTTCAAAGAGTTAACTTGATAGCTTCGAATTGGTAATCCTGCGGGAGATGATCGAATCCATGACGGGAATTGAGACGGCGAATCGAGCAACGACCGAGCACATCGAAGCCATGAGTGGAGGGGATCTTCTGAGACAAGAGGTATCCCCCCCCCCCCTCCTCTCCCCTCCCCCTCCATTCCTCGCCATCTCAGGCTGGCTCTTTCCTGGCCACTCGGAACAAACGTGCGACAGCCCGTATGAGAGAGGCGGTGCTGAAGGAGGGACTGGCAGCCGGGTTGGCTATTCTCATGGCGCAGCAGAGGGATGCTGTAGTGTACAAACACTCTGAGAACATGCCACTCAAACTGGCAGGCGAACTCACCGACCAGGTTTGTAAGGACATGGAGAGTCTTGTGGCGCTGAATTAGAACTGGACGTTTTGAAGTGTCGCGACACCTTCATCCAGTTCGGCTCATTTCTCATCGAGCACATCAAGACTGACGAGTACGCGAAGTGAGTTCTCCCTGCTAAGTTTAGCCTCTCTCTGATGCCTTTGCAGATTGATGCCATCCACGTGGAGTCTGGTGTCTGAGTTGAGTCTCCCTCTGGATGCTGCATTCTTCCTCACTCGATCCGTGCACATGGCTCAAGTATACGCTGAGTTTGATAGAACGAAGAAGATGATGAAGAGTGGAGGAGAGGGCAAGTTGGATGGAGCTCAGAAGAAGAGTCTCTTCAATGATGCCATGGCAGCTAAGCTCGCTGCTCTTTCTCAGCAGATCCATCCACTGCTTCAGCATGCAATTCAACTCGAGACACGTTCACCGTTCGTTCTTTCCGTCTCCTCTCATTTACTTAAAAAGAATCTAACTTGAGAATGCTGACCCTCTTCTGGCTGCTCACAACTTATGATATCGAAGTGCCAGCTGCTGCTTACGATCGGGAGATTGAGAAGATTCGCAAGCAAATCGCCGCCCTCCCCGACAACCTCTCGCTGGTTCTTTTCTATCTCATTCGCTCTTTCTTCTATTTTTAGTCTTTGAAGGGCAAGACGAAGAGAGCGAAGGAAGAGGAGAGACTGAGGTCATTAGAGCAGAAGTTGCTGGATGAAGAGAAGAAGCAAACCGATCACGTCTCCAGAATCACCGCTTTCCTCAGAACGGAGAAAGACAACCTATTCCCTGACAAAGGTATTTACAAATTGATATGACTACTTTCTATGAATGACTCTGCTTGCAGGCTCCTTCACAGTGCAGAGTTTCCTGCAACTCTGCGTTCTCCCCCGAGCAATCTTCTCTGAGAGTGAAGCAGTGTTTGCTGGGAAGATGCTGCTTCTCCTTCATCAGAATAGAACCTCTAACTTCCAGACTCTTCTCTTCCTCGATAAGGTTGTGTTGATATGGTTGCGAAGTGACTGAATGCTTGTTTCCAGACATTCATCGACCTCCTTCCGATGATCTCAATGCTCTCTGAGAATGAAGCGAATGCTTTCGGTCGCTTCCTCCAGATTATTCTCTCGCAGAGTTATCTCTGGCATTCTGACAAAAGTCTTTTCGAAAAGGTCCTTTCATTATCTTTTTTATCTGTAAATATTTAGTGGCATTGATAATGCACGTTGATGGCCTCCATGGAAAAAATGTATAGATGTTGAGAGGCACATAAAGAAGAAGTGTTATAGGAGTGTGAAGGGTCTCCTGGGTTCATGACTCGGACAAAGAAGAAGGCAGCTGGTGCAGAGAAAACGAACAACGACAACGGAGTGGCTTATGAATCACACGCCAAGCTACTTTACAAATGGCAGGCATGTTATAGAGAGAGAGAGAGGCGGAGAGAGAGAGAGAGGAGAGAGAGAGAAAGGCAGAGAGAGAGATGACAGATTTGTTCTGCAGAATCGTCTCCAGAACACGTTTGCGGCGGTGTTGACTTCCCCTATGGCTGAGTATGTTCACATCCGTAACAGTCTCGTCATCATGAACAAGGTCACTCTCTCTTTCTCTTTCTCTCTCTTTCTCTCTTTCTCTCTTTCTCTCTTTCTCTCTTTCTCTCTCTCTCCTTCTCTCTCTCTCTCTTTCTCTCTCTCTCTTTTCTCTGACGCCTTACTTAGTCTTGCAGCTGCTGCCTTGCTTCCCTCTAGTGGCTGAGATGGCTGAGCAGATGGAGCTTCTTGTGACAGAAGTACGTGAGAGGGAGAAAGGAAAGAGGGACGATCTCTCCCTCAAAGCTGCTTCGTATGCTGGACAGCTCAAGATGAGAAGGATTCCCATTCATGATGAGAATTACTTCTACGCCAAGAAGGTTCTCTTTCTTTCTGGCTAACAACTCCATTGCTTTTTCCTCCTTCATCTTTATCTTCGTTGAGATTGCAACAATAGTGCTGAGGACTACTCCTCCAGCATCTGCAAGTGCGTCTTCAGAGGCAGTCAACGGAGGGGGCGTGGCCACTCCCTCGAAGAAAGGAACAGCCAATCAGAATGGCCATTCTTCTGGGGCGAAGAAGAAGCGGAAGGGGGACGAGACTCCCTCTGCTCTCTCTTCTTCCCCTGCTCTCTCTTCTCCTCTTCCACCTGACGAGAAAAAGAAGAAAAGTCGACACGAATCTCTCCAGAACGACGATGGGAAACTGCGCAAGTTTCAATACTTCCTTGAGTGTATTATTCTGTTGTGAGGATCTGGCGTTATTGGGGCATGATGAAAGAGATGTTTGCAGAGGAAGACGATAGGAGGAGAGCTCTGAAAAAGGAGGAGAAGCCCGAGAGCGAAGAGGGAGAAGTTCCTCCTTCCCCTCCTTCGTCTGCTAAGAAGGTTCGTTTCACTTCATATGCCATTGAGTAATCGTCTGTTATTCTCAGAGCAAAGTCGCCAAAGATGAGAAGGAGAAGAATGGAAATTCTGCTTCTGCGGAGACGGATGGGAGATTAGGAAAGAAGAAGGAGAGGGACAGGATCAAGGAATCGAAGGACCTGCTGTTAGCTTTTTCATATAATTAAGTTTTGGTTCCATTTTACACGTAGACATTAATTTTTAGCTACCACCGGCGATGGCGAAAATGAAAATCGAAGATCGGGAGAAGGAAAAGGAGCGGAAGGAAGAGAAAGAGAGAGATCGAAGGGATGATAAAGTGAAGGATAGAAAGGAGGAGAAGGAGAAAGAACGGAAAGAGGACAAGGAAAGAGAA
This sequence comes from Allodiplogaster sudhausi, assembly GCA_945643635.1. Taxonomy (NCBI): domain Eukaryota; kingdom Metazoa; phylum Nematoda; class Chromadorea; order Rhabditida; family Diplogasteridae; genus Allodiplogaster; species Allodiplogaster sudhausi. The sequence continues at coordinate 1,175,425 of CALZFC010000043.1, read as the reverse complement.
AGGAAAGAGGAGAAAGAAAGGAGAGACGACAAAGAGAAGGCGACGAAGAGGAGTATGACTTTGGAGGAAGCGATTGATGGAAAGCGGTTGAAGAAGGACAAGGCGAAGGAGAGAGAAAAGGATCGCGAGAAGAGCGACAGAAGTCAGTTCCACACTTCCCATCTTTTTCGTTGTGTTATCCTTTTTAAATTATTATTTTTGTTCTCCAGTGCAAATTGAAAGATATAATTGAAGTTCGCCGTCACTCTCCAATCTCGATGGGACGGCCGGGAACGAAGTCTCCATCTGCGGAGAGGAGAAGACCGTCCAAAGTGTCCGTGTTTTTCAGTTTATTTTATCTATTTTTTTCTTCTTATATATTTACATAATTCGAATAAATATTTGCCATTTGCAGAGGAGGCCGTCGAGTGCACAACCAGATAGCCATGTAAATTGTTCTTGTCTCTTTTCCATTTGTGGTACTACCGGTTATCAATTCGATCTTGTTTCATCTAATGTCTCATTCTCAGCTCTCAAAGAGTTGTTGTTATTCATTTAATCCTTGTTTCATTACGTACAAGAGTCAGAATAATTGTACCATTGTTGTGTATATTTTTATCGCTGTAGAATAACATTAACACTCTAGGCATGTATTTCGAAGTTCCACTTAATACATACAAGCGCCAAAACGAAACATAAATCGAAGGCGGCTCTGCACTGTGGCCAGCCATGAAATGAACATATCAGAGAGAGAGAGAGAGAGGAGCAGAGACAGAGAGAGAGAGACCATTTAAAGAAGACTAATGAAGGTCTTCATACAAAATGTATCTTCTCTAGCAGACCAAGTCCATCTTGAATATCAGGCTGCCTAGTAATACGGAGCATAGTAGCTGGGAATGCGCGTGTAATAGGGACGGGGACGGTAAGAGTTGAAGTGTCTCAGGGAGCTGCTTCCGTAGTGATGGGAGAAGTAAGGAGACACGTTCAGACAAGGCTTCCAGAGAGACGTGTTCTTCAGGGAACGGGGACGACTTGTCACGTCGTAGTTCGTCTCACTGGCGAGGTAGGAATAGCCTGCAGAGGGAGAGATTAGAGAAGAAGACAGAGAGAGGGCCAGGTAGGAATAGCATGCAGAGGGAAAGAGTGGAGAAGAAGAAAGAAAGAGGGCCAGGTAGGAATAGCCTGCAGAGGGAGAGAGTGGAGAAGGAGACAGAGAGAGGGCCAGGTAGAAATAGCATGCAGAGGGAAAGAGTGGAGAAGAAGAAAGAAAGAGGGCCAGGTAGGAATCGCCAGCAGAGGGAGAGAGTGGAGGAGAAGACAGAGAGAGGGCCAGGTAGGAATAGCCTGCAGAGGGAGAGAGTGGAGGAGAAGACAGAGCGAGGGCCAGGTAGGAATAGCCTGCAGAGGGAAAGAGTGGAGAAGAAGAAAGAAAGAGGGCCAGGTAGGAATAGCCTGCAGAGGGAGAGAGTGGAGAAGGAGACAGAGAGAAGGCCAGGTAGAAATAGCATGCAGAGGGAAAGAGTGGAGAAGAAGAAAGAAAGAGGGCCAGGTAGGAATCGCCAGCAGAGGGAGAGAGTGGAGGAGAAGACAGAGAGAGGGCCAGGTAGGAATAGCCTGCAGAGGGAGAGAGTGGAGGAGAAGACAGAGCGAGGGCCAGGTAGGAATAGCCTGCAGAGGGAAAGAGTGGAGAAGAAGAAAGAAAGAGGGCCAGGTAGGAATAGCCTGCAGAGGGAGAGAGTGGAGAAGGAGACAGAGAGAAGGCCAGGTAGAAATAGCATGCAGAGGGAAAGAGTGGAGAAGAAGAAAGAAAGAGGGCCAGGTAGGAATCGCCAGCAGAGGGAGAGAGTGGAGGAGAAGACAGAGAGAGGGCCAGGTAGGAATAGCCTGCAGAGGGAGAGAGTGGAGGAGAAGACAGAGAGAGGGCCAGGTAGGAATAGCCTGCAGAGGAAGAGAGTGGAGGAGAAGACAGAGAGAGGGCCAGGTAGGAATAGCCTGCAGAGGGAGAGAGTGGAGGAGAAGACAGAGCGAGGGCCAGGTAGGAATAGCCTGCAGAGGGAAAGAGTGGAGAAGAAGAAAGAAAGAGGGCCAGGTCGGAATAGCCTGCAGAGGGAGAGAGTGGAGAAGGAGACAGAGAGAGGGCCAGGTAGAAATAGCATGCAGAGGGAAAGAGTGGAGAAGAAGAAAGAAAGAGGGCCAGGTAGGAATAGCAGCAGAGGGAGAGAGTGGAGGAGAAGACAGAGAGAGGGCCAGGTAGGAATAGCCTGCAGAGGGAAAGAGTGGAGAAGAATAAAGAGAGAGGGCCAGGTAGGAATAGCCTGCAGAGGGAAAGAGTGGAGAAGAAGAAAGAGATGGCCAGGTAGAAATAGCATGCAGAGGGAAAGAGTGGAGAAGAAGAAAGAAAGAGGGCCAGGTAGGAATAGCCAGCAGAGGGTGAGAGTGGAGGAGAAGACAGAGAGAGGGCCAGGTAGAAATAGCCTGCAGAGGGAGAGAGTGGAGGAGAAGACAGAGCGAGGGCCAGGTAGGAATAGCCTGCAGAGGGAAAGAGTGGAGAAGAAGAAAGAAAGAGGGCCAGGTAGGAATAGCCTGCAGAGGGAGAGAGTGGAGAAGGAGACAGAGAGAAGGCCAGGTAGAAATAGCATGCAGAGGGAAAGAGTGGAGAAGAAGAAAGAAAGAGGGCCAGGTAGGAATAGCCTGCAGAGGGAGAGAGTGGAGAAGGAGACAGAGAGAGGGACAGGTAGAAATAGCATGCAGAGGGAAAGAGTGGAGAAGAAGAAAGAAAGAGGGCCAGGTAGGAATAGCAGCAGAGGGAGAGAGTGGAGGAGAAGACAGAGAGAGGGCCAGGTAGGAATAGCCTGCAGAGGGAGAGAGTGGAGAAGGAGACAGAGAGAGGGCCAGGTAGAAATAGCATGCAGAGGGAAAGAGTGGAGAAGAAGAAAGAAAGAGGGCCAGGTAGCAATAGCAGCAGAGGGAGAGAGTGGAGGAGAAGACAGAGAGAGGGCCAGGTAGGAATAGCCTGCAGAGGGAGAGAGTGGAGGAGAAGACAGATCGAGGGCCAGGTAGGAATAGCCTGCAGAGGGAAAGAGTGGAGAAGAATAAAGAGAGAGGGCCAGGTAGGAATAGCCTGCAGAGGGAAAGAGTGGAGAAGAAGAAAGAGATGGCCAGGTAGAAATAGCATGCAGAGGGAAAGAGTGGAGAAGAAGAAAGAAAGAGGGCCAGGTAGGAATAGCCAGCAGAGGGTGAGAGTGGAGGAGAAGACAGAGAGAGGGCCAGGTAGAAATAGCCTGCAGAGGGAGAGAGTGGAGGAGAAGACAGAGCGAGGGCCAGGTAGGAATAGCCTGCAGAGGGAAAGAGTGGAGAAGAAGAAAGAAAGAGGGCCAGGTAGGAATAGCCTGCAGAGGGAGAGAGTGGAGAAGGAGACAGAGAGAGGGCCAGGTAGAAATAGCATGCAGAGGGAAAGAGTGGAGAAGAAGAAAGAAAGAGGGCCAGGTAGGAATAGCCAGCAGAGGGTGAGAGTGGAGGAGAAGACAGAGAGAGGGCCAGGTAGAAATAGCCTGCAGAGGGAGAGAGCGGAGGAGAAGACAGAGCGAGGGCCAGGTAGGAATAGCCTGCAGAGGGAAAGAGTGGAGAAGAAGAAAGAGAGGGCCAGGTAGGAATAGCCTGCAGAGGGAGAGAGTGGAAAAGAAAACAAGAGAGCGAGAGAGAGAGAGAGATAGAAAGAGAGAGAGACAGAGAGAGAGAGAGACAGAGAGAGAGAGAGAGAGAGAGAGAGAGAGTACCAGAGTAGCCACGCCGAGTGGTAATCGGCTTCAGCTCGGCAGTGAGCTGTGGCGGAGTGTAGGCCGGAGTCATGCCGAGCGCGCGTGTGAGGGAGTACGGGCGGGTGGAGTGCGTGTCCGGGCGGTGGATGTATCTGCACACTTACAGCTTAGTACTTCAATGCGTGCACTTCTGTATATGTAATGACCAACTTGTAAATTGGATAGCTCCAGCTGCGCAGCTGGAAGACATCGTACTTGCGGAGAGGCTCGGACTCACTGCGGTAGTTGACGTTGGTGTGGTAGGGGACGGTAACGATGCTGAGTGGAGTTCTGTGTCGGATGGCCGAGTACGGCCTCCGCGTGTCTTCTACCACCTGTGCCCCCTCCAATTAAGCCCGTCTTTACACTAAGAGAATTGCCAGGTAACACTGGGAAGATGTAATGGCGCTAAGCTATTTTAGAGTTGTCGTTTTTGAATTGCAAGAAGCTTTGAACTGCTCTGTTGTCTTACACTTGGCGTGTGAGGAAGCGGAACGGAGAAGTCAATGAATCCTTCTCTCTTTCTTGTTCACTTGAAAGAAGCATGGAAAAACACAAACACAAGAATGCAATGGAAGGGATGCGGCGGGAGAGAAGATTTTAGATGGAATCTCGTGGAAATTGTTTTTTTTTTGCGGCGTCGCCATTCATTTAGAGCCTGCGAAAATGAAGATAAAAGCCAAAACATTTGACCTCTAGATAAGAAATTCCCGGCTATTTAAAGTCACGACTTCCCATAGGCGCGCTAATATTTGTATATATATTTTGTTTATTCACAAGAGTCATAAAATAACAGGAACCCAAGTGGCAAACCTTATATGAACCGATCTCCCTGAGAGGAGTGTAGCTCCGTCGGAGATGCCGTTCGAAGCGGTCGACGCTGTCACTCGGAGTGTTCTCGCGCGACCAGCGGGACAAGTACTTCTCCCTCAACCAGGCATGGAGAATGGAAGAGGAAAGGGGAGAGAGAATCAGACCGGGAGAGAAGAGACAAGTCTACGGAACGACTTCTCGCCACTCTTGCCATGCTTTCCTCCAGAGAGTCTTCCGAGAGGGGCTCGGCGTAGGGGAGAGAAGAGAAGCTGCCTCCGGGCAGGTCAAGCACTTGCTCCTCCCACGACTTGTACCGATTCAGCCACAAGTGATGACGAACCGAACACAGAACACGATCTCGTCTGCAAATCACGGAGAGAGAGAGAGAGAGATAGAGAGAGAGATAGAGAGAGAGAGAGGGAGAGAGAGAGAGAGAGAGAGTAGGGAGGGTTTGATTGACAGTCAAAGGGTGGGGGGAGAGAGTGGATGGGGTTTGCTAGACAGTCAGAGAGAGAAAGACAGAGAGAGAGAGAGAGAGAGAGAGAGAGAGAGAGAGAAAGGAAGAGAGAGAGAGAGAGAGAGAGAGAGAAGGGTTTGCTAGACTGTCAAAGAGGGAGAGTAAGTATGAGTGTACGATAGAGACACATAAGGAGAACATGAGAATCAGTAGAAATGCGCTGAACCTTTCCATATCGCTTTCAGGTTGGGCAACATCCTCTGTTGATTCATTTTGAGGTTCTAAGGTGGCGTTCCCAGCAGCGAGGGAGTCGATAACAATCTCGGGGATTTCAGAAGGAAGGTTTTCCGGATAAGTCTGTGGTGAAAGACCACGCGCCATGCAGGCAGAGAGAGACGCAGAGCAATAAGCAATCTCAGGACAGCGAAGAACTCTCAGTCATCCCAACAGATGAAGGAATGGGAAGGGCTAACTCTTTCCGCGCAAGTTGCGCCATCCCACTTTTGACATAGATGCTCTTGTTTGTTTAGAGAAGATAAAAGAAAAGGGGCCAGAGAGAGAGAAATGGAGCAACAGAAGAAGATCCCACGGCGAACAAGAATCACACATCATGAGCACCCAATGACAAGGATCTGCAAAGAGAAAGCATACAACCATCCCAGTCACCACGACAATCTCTCTCAAACACCAGCGTTCACAACAAACTCTCTTGGTCAGACTTAATGATAAAAGAGAAATTCAAAACAAACAACAGATGACAAACCAACCCATTCTACAATCATGGAATGCACGATTCAAGGGATGGAAAGAGAATGGCAGTGAATGGGAGAATGAGCTTGAGGCATAGAGAGAGGAAAAGAAAGACAGTGAGAGGGAGAGAGAGAGAGAGAGAGAGAGAGAGAGAGAGAGAGAGAATACAAGTCAATGGGAAGCCTCAGTGGAGAAGGAATGAGAAAATATGTGAAAAAGAGAAATAAACGCAGTAAGATAAGAGAGCGAGAGCAAGATAGGAGGGAACAGACGACGAGAGAAAGGGCACGGAGCTTATTTTAAAGTGACGGCTTCCTCCCACTCAAAGATAGCCAGGGGGAGGCTGTTTTCCGCTGCTCCCATCATCTGGGCTGTCTTTTTTTTTTTTTTTAGTTATTTCTCCATCTCTGTCAAAGGCCCCCTTTCGAATTGGCGCCTTTCATCGAGCTGATCAATTCTCTGAGAAACAGCGAATTCTAGAGACTTTTTCTTACAGCAAATATTACGCGGAATTCATTCTTTCATTTCATTTTGCGTTTGACGAAAATTATATTTTGTGGACTTACACAATTTAATGAATAGCTTTTTATTCCGTCCAAGAAATATTGCAACAATTTTCAGCAATATCACCCGAAGCCAAGTGCAATTTTTTGACAACACGATTATAATACTTTTGATATCACAGCAGTTAAAAGTCGGATTTTTCCTCAATAAGTTCCTCCACTGGCTGTGAGGATATGATTGGAGAGGATGAACGAGGGGAGGGAGGGAGAGGAGAAGGTGACGAAGAGCGGGGAGGAGGGGAGGCGACGAGAGAGGCCGAGGAGAGCGGAGGAGAAGGGAGGGGAGGGGAGGAGGGAAGGGGAGGAGAGGGGAGGAGAGGGGAGGAGGAGAGGGGAAGAGAAGGGAAGTGAGGGGAGGAGGAGAGGGAGGGAGAGGGAAGCAGAGAGATAGGGAGGAGAGGAGACAGCCTTTCCTCTGCAAGCATCAACGCAGGCTCGACGTAGCAAACGTACACCGTCTCCACTGCCTTCGACGATGGAAGGGCGGCGTAGATTAGGAATATTGCCTGTAAGGTTGATAGTTTCAAAGGAAGAGGAGGGCGATGATTAGGGTGACAGAGTGAGAGAGAGAGCGAGAGACATAGAGATTGCAAGAAAGAGAGAGAGAGAGCGATCAGGAGAGAGAGAGAGAGAGCGAGAGAATATGTAGAGATAGCGAGAGAGATAAGGAGAGATAGAGAGAGAGCGCGAAAGACAAAGAGATAGCTAGAGATAGTTAGAGAGAGAGAGAGAGAGAGAGAGAAAGAGGAGAGAGAGAGAGGAGAGAGAGAGAGAGAGAGAGAGAGAGAGAGAGAGAGTGAAAGACGACCTAGAGAGAGATGAAAGAAACTATTCAAACGGTGATAAAGGCATGACAGCTGGGCAAAGAAAGCATCAGAACAAACAACTATCAGTTGTATCATCAGTATAAATATTCCCGCGTTAAAAAAGAAAGTAATCGAAGGGCATATAAAAAGTTGAAAACATGCAAATGCCTTTGAATGACAGAGTTACTCATTGGGAGAGAACACGAAGTGAATGACAATGCGGACGCTTCATAATCTATGTCAACAATGAGCTTTCAGTCCACTGAAGTCAATATGAAGAGTAGGATCGACGAGGTTAAAGTAACCTCATCCATCAATAAGTGTCCTTTAAAATGAGCCATTTCAAAATAAGATGTGAAAAGAGAAACCTTGAGGAGAGCGTAGTAAGGGATGGATGAGAGAGGAAGAGAGTCGAGGAGAGAGAGGGCAGCGTAGACTAGCCAATACTTGATCCAGTGAGGAAGACGGGTCTCATCCTCGCGGAGGGCCTGAGAGAACAATTCGCTCTTCCTTTCAAAAGCAGAGCGTCTTCACCACGAAAGCATTCTTTATAAAAGGAAACTATGCAAGCAGGAACAACTAAATCGGTTGGTAAAAGATATCGAGAGTGAGGCCTGACTGACGTGAACCGAGCAGATAGCCGGGTAAAGGAGGCCGGCAACGGCACAGAGAATCGACAGCCAAGAAGACACCACCAGAAGCAGCACTCCCAGACACGTAAGGCCAGTCAGCAGCTGGAGAAGGATTCAGTGGCACAACG